>JAZFNS010019999.1:47885296-47900902 GCA_037127165.1 Alloteropsis angusta | reverse complement strand
TTATAGTTTGGGGGGTTAAGTAGTCCAGCCCCCATAGTTGAGGGGGTTATGTAGACTTCTTCCACATAAAAATACTTAAAATGGTCATGTACAAATTAAATCTTAATGTCCTCGCAAAAAATAAATGAATCTTGATGTATGTTGTGAGACGATCAAAGTACACGTCGATGACCAGCAGGTGTCCAAAACACTGAATTTACGGAATGGGAGAGTGATTGATTCGAGTTTCTACAGTGGCTCGATTGTTGTACAACAACCACCCAACTCTGTAATAAGTAGATTCTCTGTGGTTGATCATGTGAATCCCCAATGTCTGACAAGCTGAAGCCTATATCCCATATCTCACATTCCCTCGTGAAGTTTTCCTCATTCCTCCCTCAGATGGCATAACTTGCAACACAATCCGCTCTCCATTTGTACAAGTTTCATGCAACATGAGGTATTGCTTGAAGATGGATCTGGCACCATGCTTGCCTTACTTGCCTAGCGATGGCGCTGGTCAATGGTGAAATTAAATGGTCTGGCTAGTCCTACAGTCAGCTTGGGAGTTCACAGCAATACCTTATTGAAAACAGATATCAAAGTGCCAACTTCGGTCAGTTAGATGACTAAACATGCGAGTACATATTTGGTCTGGTAATATGTTCATTCCAAATCAAAAGTAAACGTGCTAGAAGGATAAGAGACCATGACAGTTTGAAGGCCTAGCAAATGATGCTTTGCATTAGAGAGTGTGAGAGGTTATACAGAGTAAATGATGCACTCGGAGATGCTTTACTGTAGAAGATCTCATCAAATATAATGTACCACAGCTTAGCAGATATCTACATCATAAATATGTGCAATCCTACCCCAATCAGGTCCTGCATTCTTTTTGTACCTCTCCTTTAGTTCAGAGTTGCAATTGTCCATGTGTAGATTACTCAGAGATGCAGGCATATCTGGAAGCATCTGGATCAGATTTGCATTGGATATCTTCAATGACAGCAGGGATGTCAGACTTGCAATCTCTAGTGGTAAACATTGCAAATGAGAAGCATTGCGCACTACTATCTCTTCAAGGGCTTCACTGTTGCGCAGAAGCCATTCATCAGGTAAAAGTGTTAGTTCAGGACCGCCAGAAATTTGAAGCCTCTTTACAGTGGTTATGCTTCGTAATGGCTCTTTGAGTAAGAGAGATACGTGGTCAACATCAAGCTCACTGAGCTTCAACGCACATCCAGATGGGTCAGCACCCTCCCTTGCGGTATCAGGAGAATCTTGAACAAGGCTGTCACAACCAGTGATTTCCAAGGATGTGAGTGAATCCAGCCCCTGAATTCCATTCAATGACACTAGCTCTTTGCAATCCCAGATAGTTAGATTGTCAAGATTTGTCAGTCTTGCGAAGGCTTCTGTGGAGGGGAGTGATGTCATTGCACACTCGCTAAACACCACAGAAATTAGCCCTGTCAACGACTCAAACACTGTGGAAGGGAGTAATGGCATTGCATACCCATCTAAAATCAATCTCGTCAGTGATTTGAGACCTTGCAAGGAGTGAATCAGTGGAGTTTCAGCATCACCACATGACCCCAAAGTGAAATATCTCACCGTAGGGGGCAACCTAATCTCTCCTGTAATCAAATTTGGACACTTCACTAATTCAAAGGTCTTCAGACGGGAAAGTGAACGAATTGAATCCTCTGGTAGACATGACAGACTCGCACACTCTTGGATAGACAATTCCTCCAGAGCAGGAATAGAGTACCCCTGCCACAATGTTGCTACATCCGGGCAGCAGGAAAGTATTAACTTTGAAAGAGACAGGTTCGGCCTTGATGATGAAGAGGAATTTGTACCTAAAAATGGTGGCAGAGGTATAGCTTGTAGACCAGCATTATAGATTTCAACATGTTGAATGCTGATAGGTACATTTGGTAGCTGTCTCAACTCCTTACAGTCACGCACTACAAGTGTCTCAAGCCGAGGAAATAAGTTCTCACCCTCAGGTCCAACCCATTCTGTACATATTGGCATGTCTTCAATTTCTAATATCTTAAGGGATTGCAGTCCATAAGGTTTCTCACTTCCAAAAAATGAAGGATCCACAAGATCTACTGATTCCAGTTTAATTATATAGAGATACTGCAGAGAAAGTAGCTGCCCAATAGGTGGAAGACGTTGCAATTTTTTGCAATCACAAATACAGAGATATGTCAGATTAATGAATTTGGGACTTTCCAGCCAATATGGAGAACGAAAACCAGGGTATCCTTGAATCTTCAATTTACAGGAGTTAGGATGGGGTTGGAGTTTGTCAAGAAGTTGCTCAGCTTTGGTTGAGTCACACGCAGAAGAGACTGGGCTAACTTTTAGTACGTCCCCAGGGCCTGGTGGAGACCAACTAAATGTTATTGCAGATAGATTCTCTTTCTGGTCCAACATAACTTCAGCAGCTTCTTCTGCATTCCTTACTTTGTCAAGACCTGAAACATCCAAATGGCAGATGCTCTTTAGATTCTTTAGTTCACCAATAGTGTATCCCTCTCGTTGTTGGATGAAGAAACCATATAACTCATGTAGAGAAGTCAACTTTCCTACATAAGGAACCATAGGCATTATCAAATACGGTATCTGCAAATGGCGCAAGCTAATGAGATTGCAGAAACCATCCATTACTCCTTTTACCGGAACGGCTAGATGAGGATCATCATAGTTCATTATTTCTAGGCGGTATAACTTGTATACAGACTGCGGGAACCAGTTGAAATGTCTCATATCTTGTCCAACCCGAACGAGAGACAAGTAGCGAAGGTGCACTAGACCACCAAATTCATTAGGCAGCTTGCAGGTAGAACTTGTGGTTAGGGACAACACCCGCAGGCTTTTTGCCACAGTCAACATTTTGTTGAGTACAAGTTTTTGTGCTCCCTCATCCTGCTCCTGAAAATGCATGACTAGGGTGCGCAGTTTCTTTGCTTGAGACATTTGTTCAATCAAAGTAGGATTTATAATTTCAATGAACATGTGCCTAACTGTATTTGGAATCATTTCACAGAAGTTTCTGTCAATCCTAACACATTCCTTTACTGAAGCAGAATGTGCCAACTCATGCAGCAGATCATGAATGATGTATCTTTCTTCATGATATTCCTCAAAGAACGTGCACTTAATATTACGACTAAATTGAGGCCATGATTTGATATCAAAAAAGGATTTCCTGGTTAATGTATCCAAATACTCCATGCCGATGCTCTCTTGTGTCATGTTATTCTTTACCTGATTGATAAGTCCTGAACCCATCCATAAGTGCACCAATTCCTTCCTTTTGAACTCGTAGTCTTTAGGAAATAAGCTGCAGTATCTAAAACATGCTTGCAGATGTGTTGGTAAATGTTGATAACTCAATCTTAACACTGTCATGACTCCTTCCTTACAAACACCTGATTCCAAAATTCTGTTCCAAATGCTACTGTCCATGTTGTTGTTCAACAATCCACCTAGAACTTTTGCTGCCAATGGAGAACCACTGAGTTTCTTTACCATTTTCTTGCTGATCTGCTGCAGATTTCTGTAATCATCAGGATTAACACCGAAAAATGCATGGATATTTAACAGAACAAGAAGGTCGGCTTCTTCTAGTCCACACAATTTTAAAGACTGGAATTCCCCTTGCATTGCTCTTGCAGCAAGATCAGCTACTGATTGCATTCGAGTCGTCAATAAGATCTTACTTCCTTTCTTCCCATATTTCAATGGTCGTACTAAATTTTCCCAAACATCTAATCTGTCATCATTCCACACATCATCCAGTACAAGGAGAAAGGTTTTAGAACTCAGTTTGTCCATGAGTACCTTGTGAAGAGCATTTAGACCAATCATGTTTACTTGTTCTCCGGTTACATCTTCAAGAATTTTTCTTGTTAATGTTTCAACATCAAAATCATGAGACACACAAACCCAGATGATCAAATCGAAATATCTTTTTACATCATCATCATTGCATATAACTTGAGCGAGCGTTGTCTTCCCCAATCCACCTATCCCAACTATAGAATATATAGGGGTAGTATTAATGATTTGTGCACTGTTTTCCTTGGTTAACCACTCAACTATATCCTTTCTATCCTTCTCTCTGCCAATTACCTTGCTTTCAGGCAGTGAGCTTGTCTGCCGGTTCCTGAAATCCACTTCTTGTCTATACTTCATCTTGCTGTTACCCAATTGATTGAGAGCATCGAGAAAACGTTGTGCACCAGAAGCGACAACATCTAAAGCCTTCAAAGCACTCTTCAACCTTTTCAGTGATCCAGTGTTGAATGCTTGATTATACTGCTGGACCACCTTGCCCTTGTACTTATGTAGAGAGCCGCCCACCTTGTTATCTCGCAATTTCACCTCTTCCTCAAGCTTGTAATACTCCAGCTCATCAAGGGTGTCCTCGGCTTCCTCAAAGGCATCCCGGAGCTGCCACAACCAATCATCTAGTGCTTCACTGTGATCTCTGATCTGCTCTGTGTCAACAGCATCAAATACCACTTGAATCTGAGGGAGCAGTTTCTCTAACTTTGCTTTGGTACTCTTCAAACCTCCAGCTTTCTTGCTATCCTTCAGGTGGTCAAAGGCCTTGTTGATGATATAGGAGATGGCCGATGTTGCAACAGCTTTTCCTGCAAAAGCCGCAGCAACTGACACCATGGTTGGGTTATCACGAGATCGAAGAAAGCTTCAACAGGAGAGAAACTTTCAACACTCAAGGAAACAAGAAAAGGCTATCTTTCTTTTGTTAATGATCCATAGGGGTTCACTGATGGCTCATGACTGCTTTAAGTTGTGTCCTTTACCCCCATTGACCTGAAGCGGTCGTCTCATACTCATAAGTTATGTCGCTGTGAGCAATACTGCTAACTTAAACAAGTAGTGGGGTATACATTAGAATATTAGAAAGGACCTTCCACCTTCCTGGAGTTTAGTCATCAATCATTGACAATGAGGGCTAAACTGCAAGTGACACGCTACAGCCAAATGTCTTAGCGAGCTGAGTTGATAGTGAGTGGAGGTGCACTTGGAGTTCAGGGGTTGCACGTACCAGATTGGCATCATGGAGCGCAAGGTGGAGGATGGCATACTCAGGTCCAGGGCATGGCAGATCACCATGTCTGTTAGCGGCGCGCTCGTGGAGGGACGTACTACGCAGTCTGCAGAGGATGCTCCAGTTGACACACACCTGAGCCATACAGTATTGTTGGTGCAATGCCATGGGTAGTCTTTTCAGCATTTCGTCGAACGCCTGGTGGGCTTCCAGTTCTCTTGAAGATCGATATGATGAGGAGCTTGAATTAGGTGTCTTGTACAAATACTCTCTGTTTTTCAAATTTCTGTTCAATCCAAAACTCTCCGTCATGGCTGAGCTGGTGTTCAAATGAAATCTTTACCAGTCTCGATTCTTGCTCGTGGTCGCTTACCTCTGCTCCCTAGTAAAACGTGACGTGCTGCTCCCAGTACCAGGATCTCGTCCTCGACACAGAGGAACGAGCAACGGGAGATGCTGCAGAGCAAGAATTGTGTGTGCTGACGCCGCGTGGCCGAGGAGATCGGCCACGCCGCCGGCCAACCGGCGAGCGTCGGCAGCCCTGCCTGATTTTGTGGCGGCGTTGCTGTTTTTTTTTTCTTTTTGGAAAGGGCGTTGCTGCTAATCTGCTAAGCAGAGAGGAAGCGTCCACGGAGGTGCGTGCGCATAGAGATTGGAATGTTCAGAACAAAGAGCTGACTATGGGCCCACTGTGTAAAAAATAATGCAAACAGTCATTGTTGTCTTACTGTTTACCTTTAACTAACAATATTTGTTGAGATATTTGGTTAAGCTTAAGCTAAGCAGAAAGTGTGTAACTCTACAAGACTTTTGCGTGTCTTTTCATTCTTGAGCTGGGTGTATTTTATTTTGCTTTCCTTGCTAATGAAAACCTAATACTCTTTTAAACGAAAAAAATAGAGTATTTGTACAAGTACTTTCTTTTACCACTTTAGGGGTTTTCCTTGGGGTATTTCTTTAAAAAAAACTTAAACATTGTTTACATCTTTTACTACTTGTACAGACATTTTGAAATAATAAAGAAGTATCTGCTATTTATAAAATGGAGATACTATTTATACTAACATAATGACAAGAGAGGCAACACCTCCTTAGTAAATAAAGTGAAATTAAGGTTAACTAAAATAGACAAAATGAACACCTCGGGATTTTTCTCTCTTTTGCGACTCGATATCTCGCAACAAAAAACAGCAAATACCCGACGTAACTCTAGCAGGTGTGTGACATGTGAATTATGAGGACGCAGGCAACATCCTTGTAACCAAGGAGAAAAAACCCGGTGTAGGTGCATTGCTTTTGCCGATACCAATCACACGGCCCGGTGCAAGCGATCAACACGTTGTGCAGCTATCAAAGCCATGGTAGGTAATCAGGTCACACCATAACCACATATCAACGGGTTTGAAGTTGCAACTTGCAAGTAGCACCAGCTATCCAATTCCCATACCATACAGTAATCAGGTCACACCATCGCCACATATCACGAACCAAAGATATGTACAGAAGGGCTGAAATAAATCAGCTATCGTTGCAGCTCCAAGGAAGACACGGTCAAGCTTCTCCATCAAACTATTTATTTGTCAGCAACTCAGCATAGCCACCGGGCTCAAGGCACGATCTTGTAGTTCAGAGCATTGTCCCAGACCATTTGAAGCAAAGACTCGAGCATCTCCTTCAGAGTGGTTTCCTCTGGATTGTCAACCTGGGAAATCAAGAAAATTGCACGATCAGTCTGCAGATTACTGCAATGCCAGATTGGATTATGATGGCTCAAGCTGCGTTACTGACTAGAGGCTGTGATGACAAGACAACAACTGTGCTAGCAAAAAGTGATACTCATAAAAATATTACATGCACAACTGACGTAGACCATGCAGTTTACTCTCTTTTCAATTATGTTGCGACTCAGGTTGGAATGTGCTACATAAATAATAGACTGTAGGAACCAAAGTGCAATGAATGTGGCACACAACGATTTGTAACCCAGCAGTAACTTGCCTCAGAACAGTAAAATCCAAGTATCCAACTATCTTTGAAGAATTTACTAACCTCCAGTCTTCGAGACATGCCAGTTAGTTTGAAGGTAACTTCATTAGAAGCTTCCCCAGTTGAGCTTCGGTGATCGAATCGGTCAGCATGCCTCAACTTGAGCCTCAGTGTTTCATTTTTGAAAGCCTTATAGTTGGTGTGCCACACTCCAACAATGCTGAACCTCTCGCCAATGGACTCTTTTCCAAGTGGCCATCTAAGTCCCCCTTTCACATCCGGATCAATAACAGCAGAAGAAACCAAGCTCTTTAAAGTGTTTTCCACTTCAGGCTGCAAGTGATGTTAAATTGGACTGGAATTTTTTATTGGATCTTAAAAGAAAGGATTAAAGTGTCCTTAACAAGTACTTACATCTAGGGTTTTCAGGATCCTTTTTGTAGACAACATCAGCCTTAGATCAAGATCTTTGAAAAGACAGGATATATCTTCCACCAAGTGCCGTACCTGATTCCATTCAACCTGCATATAAGGTGTCAGCGCTGAGGAATCACAAGCTGAAGCATAGTTTTGATTAACTGATTGAAACAAATGACATTTGAAGAACACAACAAGTCTCATGTATGTGAAGTACACCCCCATGTATATGAAGTACACTCATCCTATAATCTAACTAACTAACCCTGTACCAGGTAACACAGATATTTGCTTATTTTTGCATCTATCTACTGCAATAAAATACAACATGCAATAGCATTCATTTGGAGGAAATGACTTGTAGTCACAAAAAATAAATATAGGTGGTTAGCATTCAGTAACACAACTGCCTTCAATTATTTGCTAGCATATGGTCATGAAAGAGAAAAATACAGTCTTAGTTCTTTCAATAAATACGGTTAGTCAAGAGATAGTCAGGTTGAGCTTGATTTCTTACTCATGGTTTTGAATTAACAGAAAACAGAACATCAAGATTCAGAGTACTATTCGATACAAATTTGATATATGGCCATACTAACTATTCACAAGAGTTGTGACTGCTTCCAAAATAGAAAGCATAAAGTATTTTTTAAATGTACAAAGTACAACTACAGACCTTTCACAATCTAACTATATATATGGATACCAATTGTTATGAATATGGATCTAGATGACCTAAGCAGCCCGACCTCGCCGATGGCGTCAGCCAGACCACAAGGACAGGGATAGGGAGAGCGATCTCCTAATAACCCTGATGTACTTCTTACTTGATACAAATAGTAGATCTGCTCTCTCTATATAGAGAGGCTAACTTAATCTCTAAGAAAGCAAATCCTATCTTATCCCGAACTTAACCCTAATGGGCCAGGCCCACTTGCCCACTCGGCCCAAACTATTGCCCATGACAATGGCAGTTTGCTACTAAAGGTAAAGGATCTACAAGCTTGGACAGACCCACAGCTCATGAAGGAAACATCAGCTAAATAATTAACACGATAGAGAGTTTGGAGACTTTCAGCGTTATGACCCATAATATTGTCTAAGGCAAAAGGCAAAAATGTTAATGTCTTTGCATTTCGTAATATGTCAGCTATTCAGCTATTGACTTTCGCATAGAACATGATATTAGAGATTTCGAATAGCTACAATCAAGTTATGGGAAAACCCCAAAATTCAAGATTTTATAGAGCAATTATTTATGTGATTATAATGACTAATCATCAAGTACTATAAAAATATTAAACATGTACAGCCTCCTCAGGATTTATGACTTTGTGGAGTCAGCAGTTATACTAAAAGATCCAATACATCAATCAACATAATATTTTTCGTTACACAAAAATCAAGACATGGCATTGCTAAACATGTACAGTACAGTATCTTTAGGATTCATGACTTTGCAGAGCCAGCACTCAAGTAGTTATACTAAGAAATTCAAGACTATGAGTTCACAAGACATGCTGCTACCTCAAAGCGATGAAGGAAACAAGTAGCTCAAATTGTTGAAATGAGTTGCAAAATAACAAAACAGGGTGAAAATGCCAAGGTCATACAATGATTAACAGTAAACTCACCTTATGGATAGTAAGGCTCCCATCTTCTTCCACAGTGCATTTGCAAGACATTGTAGAATCGCTTTGATGCTTGTCAAACACCTGTCAGAACCCCCAAAACTCATTTATTTATCTTAACCAACAACAATTAAAGTTCAGATTACATTGGAGCATTATAGGAGCAAACCTTCACATGGTAGTGCTCCTTGGACGAATCAAACTCCAGCCCCATCCTCTTCACCACGGATTGCTCCATATCATCCAGACACTCACTGGGCACATTGGTGTAGAACGATTTATGCAGCTTGCTCTTGGAACCATCTTCCCCTGCTTTCGCAGCCTGGCGAAGTGTCTCCAAGGAGACGGACGAGCCACCGCTGCAAGACATCATCCACAGAAGAGATGAACGCATTCAGCATTCTTCAAAAGATTGCGCAAAAGCACAGGTCCACGAAATGGTAAGCGGGATGAGCAGAAGAAGAGAAGACTCACGGCTGAGACTGGAAGAGCACCTTTCCCACCCTGGCCACGAGACTCAGCTTGACCAACTCTTCCTCATTGGGCGCGTAGCCCGCCTTGGCCCTCTCTGCGGCGGCGAGGAGGTCGGGCAAGAATCTCTCGGCGATGGCGGTGACAGCGGCTGCCGTGGAGCCGGAGGAGCCTTGTTCTGCGGAGGAGGCGACGAGGGCGAGGGGCTTGGCGCCGGTCTTGCGCTCGATAGAGTCGCAGGGGAAGGGCTCGAGGCGGAGGGCGGGCTCCTCGCCGTCGCCGTCTTCAGGGCCAGGGGAGAAGTGCGGGAAGGGGGACCAGCGGGACACGCAGCCGGCGGCGTGGATGATCTTGTTGGAAGGGCGCGGGTGGCGGCCGCGGCCGCGCGGGGAGGAGAGGGAGAGGGAGCGGAAGGAGGAGGAGAGGGACGGTGGGGGCGGGTTGGGGGTGGGCGCCGAGGCGGTGGAGCTGGGGTGGCGCTTGTGGGGCGGGAGGTACGACATGGCCGCCGATGGTGGCGTCAGGCGCCGGCAAAGAGGTTTTGTAGCTCGGGCGGGGCCGCGGGGGGAGAAGGGGAAACGGAAGTTGGTGGAATGCGAAGGACGCCTGGCCTTTATTGGCATTTTTTCCACCTTAAAGTTTCGGCATACCATTTTTACTCCTGAACCTTTTGCATTCTTGTAACCGCCTACATCACCCATCTACAGTTTCTATTTGAAACATTTTATAATAAATTTCACTATTTCACTAAATACGTGACTTTTTGCCAAATACTTTGACTGTTGCAAATGGAATGTGCATCCGCACATGTTGACGTTGAATCTGGCAGAACACACCGAATTAACTCAGTGTTGCGGGAGGATCCCATAGCGAAGGCAAAGCCAGACTAAACCTATTCTACTCTTCGATCAATACCTGAAATCACGACAATAATCGACCGAGTGGGGAGCGTGAACTTCTCCCCTCCCGGGTTTCATTTCATCGCCCCCGCCCCAGACAGGGTATGGGGTTATTTATAGGTCTCTTGGATGTATGCATAGTTACAGGATTACCCCTAAAAGGTAACTTAGCACTCCGCTTTCCCCTATTACCCTTACGAACTGTACATCTTGGTACACTTTACAAGGACACTTCTTTTCCAGACAACCTTATCCGGACTTTTCGTACAATCTTTGGGGCTTCCGCCTTCCGCCAACCTTCGGCAGAAGGCCGACGTCCCTTCGCGTGCGAGCCACGCGATTGGCCGCCTCTTCTTCTGTCTTCGTGACGCCTTCGCCGGCTCCTGGAGAGCTTCGCCTCTTCCATACCAGCCGAAGGCTCCCGCAGAAGGCGCGAAGGTATGCGAAGTTCGCAGGACGAGGCGCCCCTTGTTATCCCTGTGAACAAGTATTTGGACTGACAAAGCAAAAGTTAGATAAAAGAAACTCAACTGGCAATTCTCAAGCTGGGTGTGCCGAAGTCTCCCCAACAACAGCCCCTCGCAAGCGAGGTTCAGAGTTGCTTCGCTGAGCTGAACTTGCGAATCTTACTCCCGAGCGTTTCGCCGGTGAGCGGGGGAGCTCCGACTTCGGGAGCCCCGAGCAAGCAGAACTTGCCGCTTGAGCCCAGGTCCACACCCCCCCTAGGTCAGCGTAGTGCCGACTGAACCCTGGTGTTTTTTATTATTATTTTTACTCGAACCGACCAGGGTTTTTTACCTCGAAAGGCGAACCGCCGCAGCGTGCCGAGCCCCTCGCGCTCCCCCCCGGAGCCCGTCCTGGGCCCCCCATATAAATACCCCGGGGGGTGGGTGAATCCTGAAACCCTAATCTCGGATTCTCAACTTTCACCGCGCGTCTCCCGAGCTTCCTTCGGTACGTTGGTTTCGAACTTCGCAGAACTTCACTTTCTTATAGCAGTTTTAGTTGACGAAACTTCGCGTAGTAACTATGTCCTTCACGATTTTTATGCTATTGCTTCCGTGGCTTCGCTTGCTCTCTCGTCTTCTAGAAGCTTTTTGGCGCTGCCGCTACTCCATTGTCTTCATCGACATCCATGGCTCCCCCGAAGACCCAGGCTTCGGACGACGAGGATGTTGTCGTTGACACCTCCATCGCGCCATTCTTCAGTCCCCCGACGTCTTGCTTCGGTAAGAGCAAGGTCACCACTGCCATTCTTAAGGTGTATCACCAGCGCGGCTACTTCGGCGGCTTGCCATCCCGTGCACCTTCGCCGACGGAGACCACCCCTAAACCTTGCACCAATGAGGTGGTGGTGTTCCGGGATTTATTCACGGCAGGACTTCGCTTCCCCCTGGACCCTGTGCTGGTGACCATCCTGCGGGATTACGAGTTATTTTTGCACCATCTAACTCCAAACTGCATACTTTGGCTTTCTCTCTTTATGGATCTGCAAGACTATGGGCATAACTCCGACCAGGGACAACTTCGTCTGCGACATGTTTGTCCACCACCAGCCGAAGTATATAGAAGTGCTGGAGGAAGCGGACAAGCTGGTGAGGAAGAATGCTCAGTTCACATGCATCAACTTCCGCTTCCGTCATCTCCTGCCTACTCCGGTGATGGCTTACGTGAACAAGTGGCCCGAGGACTGGCACAACCACTGGTTCTACGTCACCCTTCCGACCAAAGCTGATGGCCGAGACAACGAGCTGCACTGCAAGGTGCTGACCGAGCTTCCCCCTTCTCCAATACTCGCGAAGCCTATCCCGGCGGATGAGCCTTTGCGCCTGTTCGTGCACACGCCCTCAACGTGCTGTCCACCGAGTACAGCACGCGAGACCTCGTGGAGGAGTACTGCTCCTGCAAGGTGTTTCCCGTCTGCTCTGGATGGGAAGTTAAAAGCTTCAAGGATTCTGAGAGCTCGGCTGTGAAGACGACGAATTTCGCTGAAAGCTTCAGCTTAAAAAAGGAAGGTACAGTACTACATCCACTGTTTTACGCGAAGACCTCGCTTTTATCTGTTTTGGGCCTGCCCAGAATACTGACTAACTTTTTCTGCTAGACATTGACGCGGCCACCGCTGAACGCCTGGCCAACCTCATACTGGGGCCAGAGACGACGAAGGAGACCACAGAGATTGCCGCGAAGCTCAGCGGCGCCCGCAAGAACCGCGTGTTCGAGTTCTTCGGGATCGAAGCTGGTATCTGCGCCGCCGTTATTGCACGGCTCAGCCAAGCTTAGAAGCGGCGGCAGAAGAAGACTGCGGGCGCCTCCGCCTCCACCCTCGGGAAGAGGGGTTCGTCGTAGGCTCCAGCTGCCACAAGCCAGCTGGAGAAGAAGAAACGGAAGACCACCGCCCGCCCGAAGGTTGCTGCCGCCCCCGTGTTTGGCTGCACGCATCCTCTTTAACGAGGAGGGGGATGATGACCGGGACAGCTCGCCCTCCCCTAGTACCCGAGTTACGGGGCCGAAGACCGCGCCAAACCCTGGGCGCGCTATTAGTCACGCCGCTCCGGCTAGTGCCGCCGAAGGTCGGCCTGCTGCCGGCATAGAGGGCTCCCTGCCCCTCTTGATCGCTCCTCGCACATATGGTTCCCGGACCATCGGAGGTCAAGGGATCGAAGTCGCCTCTGCCGCCGCCGCCGCCGCTCTGAAGGATGCTGCGCTGGAAGACCCTGTCGACGCCTTCCACTCTGCCGGTGTCGTTTACAGCGACATGGAGGCCGAGAGCGACGAAGCTGTCGAGGTTATCTCAGAGCGGCGGGCCGAAGATCCCCAGGAGCCCTAGAGCCTGCACTTGACGAAGGGTCCGAGCCCTTCAAACTCTACGAAGGGTTCCTCGGATACGTCCAGCTCCGAAGATGGGAGCTCCAGCGAAGATACCGAAGGCGAGAGGGGCACCCAACCGATCGAACAACGCCGCACTTCACAGGCTGAGGAGAGCCCTACGGTAAGAAGCGCATACTTTGTATCTCCTGTTAACATCGAAGAAGTTGCCAATATGCTAGATCTGCCTGATGGATGTGCGCTGTGGGGAGGCCAGATGCGCGGGGTCCTGAAGTTTCAGAGCGGACGCCGTGAGCGCAAGCTGCTGGGGCTTTTGGATAGCAGCTTCAGCGTGCCTGTGATGGAGAAGGATCTCCAGGACCTTGGGACATCCGAAGCTCTGACCTGCGGGAAGGACTTAGCGATCAAGTCACTTCTCGCCTGCCGCACCGCAGAGCATGCCTACAAAGCCAACCTGGCTACCCTGGACGCCGGCCGCAGCGCCACAGCCAAGCTCGAGAGGCTTCGTGAAGCTCTCGCCGCCTAGGAGGAAGAAAACCAGAAGCTACTCCGTCAGCAAGCCGAGCTGAAGGAGCTTTATGAAGAGGCTACCACGGCTAATGTGGAGCTGCAGGCATCCGAAAAACAGAGCTCTGACCTGGCCGCTGCGAAGGGCAAAGAAGTCGAAGACACGAAACTCGAAGCCTAAAAGGGCTATGCCTACCTGAAGGATCAGCTTCAACGCACGCTGCGAAACTTCGGTGACAGTCCTGCAAACATCGATATGGAAGACCCGAAACACAGCCCCGAAGAGCTCACAACTTGGCTTGGAGTCCACGTTCGTGACCTGGAGGTTCATGAGCGCGTATTTGGCGAGCTGGGAGCACTAGTTGCCGCCCGCACTGTGTCTGTTGCCCTTGTGCAAAAACTCCGGGACCCCGGAAGCCCTTCTGGGCCAAGCGAAGCATATCTTACGAAGTGTGATCTTCGCGAGCTGTGCAAGCCCGACTTCGCTTGGCCTGTTGACGTGCAACCGGAGACGATGCCTGCTCTGGCGAAAAACACCTACAAGAACTTCGCCACCGGCTTCTAGAGGACTCAGGAGCATCGCCTTGCTATGCGTGAGAACGAACGCCTCGCTACCTAGGTACTTGGCCGATTTGAAACCCTTTGTATTGTTCCGTAAGCTCTCTGCTTAGGCTTTGATGCTTTCGTACTAACTGTGCTCTTTACGCTGATACAGAAAACTCGAAGGCTGCAGACCGGAGGTGGAGCTCCGACGATCGACCTCACCCGCATGGGGAGCTCTGATGCTGCGGATCCCCCCGTCGGAGCCTCCGCTCAACCCGAGTCGACGTCGCGCGAAGCGCCGGTGCCTGAAGATCCTTCATCGGCAACTCGACCGGCAGCGGCCCCAGCTCAAGATGAGGTGTAGATAGATACTTAGTTAACTCGAGAGGGCACTAGCTTTTGGGTGCTTCGCACCGTGGATGGTTGTAAAAAACTAATATTTTGATGGTGTCTGCGCAAGTCCCCGAACCGGAGCCTGCGCAGATCACCGAAGGTGTAACTCCTGTGACTATGTGCCATGTTGACTTTTTTTATCTCTGGCTCTTTCTGGGAGAAGTTTCACTTTCGAAATCCCGATGTCCCTTTTCACGAATTCTGGAATTCCAAGCTGGAGCGTCAATTGCAACGCAACGCTATTAGTCGCCGAAAATTAGACGAAGCTCAAGCGCGTACTGCTAGTCGCGCTTCGTTAGTTCGTTCTTGTCCCTTCCTCGAGGCTTCACTTCCCGTCGAAGTGAAGATTGAGGAGGATACCTCCGCTGAACGCGAACTTCCCCAATATACCTACCTATGACCCTCTTCGCGCCTTATAACGGAGTCTCGACTTTAACTCAGCTATTCTTCAACAGGCCGGAACGAAGTTATTGAAGCGCGAAGGCTCCCCCGAGGCGGCATGCCCTCTTACGAAGAACTGCGAGCGATGGCCAATCCCATCATAGATAGCGCTGTGGACGCTTTGTGCGACGATATTTCACGTCGCGTAGTACCGAGCCCCTGAAGGCTCATTCACCTTCGGGTGACTGTAACAATATAATTTCGGCAAGGCTTTGCCTGCTGTACTCATGTTTTGTAACTAAGTTGTAAACTCTTATCCGAAGTTACTTTGCTTTTCCGCTCTTGATGATAATAATTTTTTAACTTCGCGTGCTTTTCTGCTTTCCGCGAAGACGCGCGGCTTTTTGTCACGCGATTTCTTTTTTAGGGCTCTTATATTGGCGTTTCTGCCTTCGGTGGTCCGTTCTGGACCCTG
>JAZFNS010019999.1:47812260-47823726 GCA_037127165.1 Alloteropsis angusta | reverse complement strand
GGTCCGGTTAGCCGGAACCGGGCCGGACCGGTTCGGTAGACCGGTTCGAAAAAAAACCCTGGTACTAATGCACTTTCCTCCGGTAGTGAAGCACTTTTCTCCCTCCTCTCTTAAGCCGTTCTACCGAGACAGAGCTGAAAATAGTCGCAGCCCACAAGTCCACGCTGATGCGCGCCGGACGGAAGCGGCCGCTCGCAGAAGTGGCAGCCCACCCGTCCACACTGATGCGCACCGGACGGCCGTGGCCGCTCACAGAAGTGGCAGCCCACCCGTCTCCGCAGATGTGCGCCGATCGACCGCGACTAAGCTGTGCGCCGCCGCTGCGCTGACTCACCGTNCGTAGCTTGTCTTGGCTCGGCACAAGCACGCCGTGGTAGCGCTCGCAGGCCAGAACTCGCTGCACCGGTGCGGAGCTCGCGTGTGGCTCGTGGCGGCACGGCCTCATTGATTCGATTTTGAGAACAACGAATGGATAAGATGAGAGTGTGTGTTTGGTACGGCTGTAGCTGTGGCTGAAACAGCTCCGCCTGTGGCTGTGCCGGTGAAGCGGCTTTTTCTGGTTGTGGCTTGTCTGGTTGGAAAAACGTTTGGCAAAACAGCTTCTTCTGGCTGTGTAACATGATGGATAGGTTGATGAAATATCAATAATACCCTTTCTTTTTCTTTTTCTTCTTTTATTTCTTTTTTCTTCCTTCTATCTTTTATTTGCCCTTTTCTTCGTAGGGCCTGTTTGGATCACAATTGCTAATGAAAAATGACTAAACTTTAGTAATTTTTGGGCTAAAGTTCCAAACACTAGGGACTAAAATGGGGTACTAAACTTTAGAACCATTAGCACAAAAAAGATGCTAAAACCTCATAATTTTGCTGATTTTCCTGCTTGTCTGGTTGTCTGCCGGGCGGAAAATACAGATGAGGGCAAGGGAGCAAGGGTTAATGGTATTTGCACACAATATTTAGTAACTTTAGTGGCAGGATCCAAACAAGGGGTACTAAACTTTAGTACCCACAGTTTAGTATTTTTATTTTAGCACCTATCCAAACAGGCCCTTATTCTTTTTTTTCTTCTTTCCTTCCCACCTTATCCATACGCTAGCCTCCTTTCTTGACGGGAACAGCAGGGGAGGCCCATACCCCTATTTTTGATTATATTTATAAAAGGATATGTACAAGTTACAAGGCCGTAAGTCTAAACTTTGAAAGTTGAAATCATAAGAGACTACTCAGAAAATTGTCTATCGTCAAACTAACAGAAGGCTTGGCCCTGAGGGTAACCTTCTTCAACTCCGCCATGAAGCTTGCTCGCCAGCTAGCAAACGAGAGAAAACCATTGTAAAAAATGATCGCATTTCTGTGACACCAGATGCACCAACAAGCTGTAATAACGATTTCTCTGAAGATGACTTGTCCAAAGGATTGGTGGGCTTGGATGATCATTTCGAGTGGCTGCAAAGTAGTATCCCAAGAGATCCCTAAAAATATCCAGATCGCCTGACTGAAGGGGCACTCAAAGAAAAGATGAGCCCGAGTCTCTTCTAAATTCTCCACACAAAGGACACAATCATAGCAGGGGAGACGCATGGATTTTCTTCTGAGGAGGTTTCTCAAATTTAGCCGGTCTCTCAGGAGCAACCAGAAGAAGAACTTCAGTTTATTCTGCACTCGAGACTTCCACATCCATTTGAAAAGTGGAGAAGCTGAGATTGTGCGAGAAAGGCTCTTGTAAGCTTTCTTGCTCGTAAACACTGGAGATCCCCAGATGTAAGACCAAGAGTCTACTGCATCATTACCAAGCACCAGCTGATCCAGGAGGGTATCAAGTTCATGCAGTTGGGAGGCAGCAACAGAAGAAAGAGGCAGCCAGAAGGCCTCCTCAGTTTCAGACATCAGAAACTTGCTGACTAGAATACAAGGCTTTTTGGCAAAGGAATGAAGCTGAGGAAACCTCCATTTAAGTACGCCAAAGTTCCAAAGATCATTCCAGAAAGAGGCAGTGTCCCCCTGAACATCTTACAGCTTGAAATCATGAAGTAATTGTCAGAGAGTCACATGATGTCTCTCCACCAGAAGGATCCCACATTTTTCCTCTCATGGGGGGCTTGTCTGTTTTGTATAGGTGTTCCCAGGTTAGGTGGACCCAGGGCAGATCAGCTTTGTTGTAGAACTTATGTAAATATTTGAGTAGAAGAGCAGTATTTTGAGTTCTAAGATTAATAATTCCAAGGCCACCTTCCTCTTTGCTATCTGATTAATGATGTCAATGGGAAGCTTAAGAGAGCATAAATAGAAAGTGGGAATGCTTGAAAACACTGAATTGATAAGGATTAATCTGCCAGCATAAGTGAGCATAAGTGGGAAAACGCTAGCCTCCTTTCGCTCCGCCAGCCTTCCTCCGCGGCCCCGCAAGCCATCGCTGTCTCGCTGGCACGGCACGGTCACTGCCTTCGCCTAGTCTTCCGCTGAAGGACGAATGGATAGGAAGCTGCGGGGAGCTGCTATTTTCGACTCCCCCTTCTTCAAATGGCTCCACTCAGCGGGATTCGCGGGGCTTCGTCCCCGGAGCTGATTCGAGGGGCGCCGTTTAGCAGAGCTTCGGCTCCTGCGGTTCACGGAGCCGGAGCTGAAGCGGAGGCACCCTAAAAGAGAAAGAAAAAATAAGAAGAAAAGGGAAAAAAGNAAAGAGGGGCATAATAGGCATTTCATATTCTTATCCATTTTAGAAACTAATGTTAAACATTTAATAATTTATTCAATAAAAACTCAATATAGCCAAGAGCATTAAGAACATTTGACCACTTATCACATCTATCAGCACAGCCACAGCCACAGTTGTTTTGCCAAACACTTTTCAGAATGGTTTCAGCTCCACCAGAGAAGCCACTCCATCAACACAGCCACAGCTAGAGCTGTTTCAGCCACAGCCGGAGCTTTGTCAAACGCACCCTAACTAGAGCAACTTCAGGGACAGTACTCTCTAAACAAAAGCCTTTTATCTACAGAGATTTAGATTTTTCTCCCAACTCCACCTATCTATTTTTTCCTTTGGCAGTACTATAAAGGAGGTAAAAGTTGTAGCTTACATATATGAGTCTAGAGTTTAGATGTGGTGCACACTTGTTAAATTCTAGCACTAGATAGCTCAAATGAAGCCTTGCAAGCTATGAAAGAAAGTTAGAAAGTCAAAAAAATTAAATTGGACAAGTTTCAAGACTTAGAAAAGTGAACATCGACCCCACCGACTATTGCGGTGGTGTCCTCTATCGTCACCATAATAGTCAGTGCAAGTAGGGCCAGCGCGGTTTATATACTGAGAACCACCGACTGTTGCGGTGCTCACACGCAACAGAGGTGTGCTGAGGACACAAAACCTTCTATTTGACAGACTATCATGTCGGGGCATGAAGATGAGCCGTAGGAGCAACTGGCGGGAATGGTCATACAAGAACTTAGAATAATGGTCTTTAGACTTTTACTTACACACTATTAAATATAATGGGAAAATGGCAAGATGTTGTCAATGAATTATGGATGGTTTTCATTTAAGCCCAACATGTTTATTCGTTCAGATAAATATGTGACGACTGTTACAGATGGGACCTATGTTGGGGCCTGACAAAATGTATTGATTAAACAATTTTAGTTGGTGGTGTTACCTGGTTCGTAGCAAATTCCTCCTTTCCCTCCTCGTAATGTCTAGCTCCTTGGAACTCACTTCTGACAAACAGGTGAACTGGTGCTGCTATTTAGATGAACAACTTCAGCATGTGGTTTGCACTTTCACTGCGTTGTGTGCTTGTCATTCCTACACAAAAGATGTCCATGAAGTGCGGTTTTGCCTATTTTTCTTTGTGTTTGTGTGAAGTCCTTTCAGGAAATTGTTCTTCTTCAACTTGTACATTGTGTGCATCTATTCCCATCTTAGTTCGAATGATGTGATGTTTGTTTCGTATGTAACCCGATCATTGAACATCTACTTGAATTTGTTCTTTTTTTTATATTCCACCGAGCTTTTCCTTTGCATGCTTGAGTACATGCCACCTGCACCATCTATGTCTGGTTGTCTTTGGTGTGGAAGCCATTGCCTTTGCCATAGCGGCGCATTGATCTTTTAGTCGAACACATTCAGATGACATGTTATTATAGGGCGTTTGAATGAACAAATAACATATTTTGCAAGCAACACTGTAGGTAATATTGATTGTAATACGAAATTGTTAATAGTTAAGTTTTAAAGACGAAGTTGTTTAATCTAATCTGTAAGCATTGTGGTCGGTGCTTTTCCGTCCATGACCTCAATGAAATTCTCAAAAGTTCATATGAAGTCCTTCGTTTTTTCTGTTGTGAATAGCACGCCAGCAAAGACTACTGACTGAAAATGGTTGTTTACACCGATAGATAGACCAAATGGAAGGTTATAGAGGTTGTTCTGTAGGTGGTGTCGAAGTGTTTTGAGAGAAAAATCACAAGGTTTCCTCTGCGTGGGAAAATAAAGTGCGGGCGTGCCCGTGTATATAAAATACACAAAAGAAACAAAGAGATAGGGAACACGAGCTTTATTCATATTATGGAAAATACAAATACATGTTCCCAATTACAAGTGCGCGCGCCATAGCCTGCCGTTGGGCAGATCCNTTCCCAGGGCCTCGAGAAGCTCCTGGTTAATTACCTCTGCAAGTCTAGCTTGCTAGAGTACCTCCAATTAAGCTGCTTTAGTGTCGTCGTCTTCGGTCTTCGCTTCATGTTCTCCATGCATGATGATGGGGTTGATGTAGATGTGGGCGTTGGCGTAGTCATGGCCTCGTCAGTATCCATGAGCTAGCCGGTGTAGCGTAGCTGGAGCATCAGCGACTGCGCCTGTCCTGTGTCGTCCGCCTTGTCGGTGTCGAACGGCACGCAGTGGTCGTAGTAGTAGTAGTGAATGCAATGCATAGAGAAGGCTTGAAGCTGGACCGTCTCGGACGTCTTGGCAGCATAATCGAGTAGAAGTCGTTGAAGAAGACCACGTGTGGCACAACCGGAACATCAGCTTCGCCTGCTCGCCCACCTCGCTGGTGAGAGCGTCGAGGAGTAGTCGTAGCGATGTATGGCCGCATGAAAGGAGCCGAGTTAGACGTCGTGACAGTCTTGATCGGGTCGCAACAATCCTTGGGAAGACGACCGGAGAACTCCATCTGCAGGGTGGTCCTGGCAAGCTTCATGCACGAGCGGTACTTGCATGGCCTTCATGCACCAGTGATGCGCACATGCATGGCCCCACTCCTCGTGCACTCATCCGTTTCGGCGCTGCCATTGTCGTCTTGCGGTGTGGCGGCACCGTGGCGTCGAGGCCGCTGCCGTCACAGCTCCGGTACAATGACTTCGAGGTGCTCTCGCCATCACCGTCTCGACAGGGTTTATGCTTCTCATTCTTCCGATCTTCACTGCGACACGACCACGCGATGGCCTTGGTGGTGCACGCGTACGCTATCCATGCGACGTGTATGCGGCATGTAATCTGTAAGATGGAGATGAGAAGGAAAAGTTATCAACCTGCGGGGCGGCCGTCCAAGACGTACAAGGCTGCCAAGGCTCCCTTGCTCCTGCTTTGGGTGTGTCACGGCTTGCAACTCGAACGCGGGTTGACGTGGTCGAAGGAGACGAGCAGTCGTGAAGATCGTGGATGGAGATACCGCCGGCTCAAACAAGACGATGAACTCGCCGAGGCGCCGAATCCAAGCAGCCTACAGAACGCCGGTTTTCTGGCTTCCTTCTCACGTGCCCTCCTCTCACGTATGCATCTGCAATATGCAAAAATAACGTGAAAGCTAGAAGCCTTAAAGGCCTCTTGGTTGGCTTCCTTCTCTCTGTGTCTCGGCGTCAGCGGCGATGGACGGCCGGTGATGGAAGTGCCATCTCTCGGCAACGGTGGCCGGTGATGGGAGGTAGTGGACACCGGTTCGATGTGGTCGTACGTGCGCCGCCACACCGCAAGACGACAATGGCAGCGCCGAAACAGGAGTAGATTCGTCTCCACCTTGTGTGCTCATGGATGGAAAGGACTTCGCCACCGTCTCCGTAACATCTGTGCTGCCTTGTCGATGGGCAGGAGCTCTGCTAGCCTCATGTGATGACACGGCTACGTTCTCTCCATATGTTGGTGTCTGCTCCCTGTGCCGCCTTGTATCCTGCATGCTATATGAAAGACAAGAGAGAAACACAGATTAATTAGTGCCGCCTCTGATGGGCTAGCATCCATGGCCTGCCGGGATCAGCAGCTCCGCTAGGGTCATCTCCACGGGCGCAAGGTCGTTGTGCAGCCGTGCGTGTGGCACTGCTGCCCTCACTTGATGTGCAGGAGCGCCCCCACGCGCGGCGTGGAGCCGTCACGGTCTCGCCCCGCAGGTCCCTAGTCGATAGATGTTAACAACAGAATTGAGGATAGGAGAAGCACAGAATTGGGGATCGATCAACAGTAGCAATCACAAAGATAGATTCGAGTTCTACAGCAGAGAACCGAGAGCAGGAGAAGCAGAGAAGCAGAGCAGGAGTAGTAGGAATAAGTTGTTACAAGTTTCATCATACCAATCCTCTCTCTCACGCAACTACTTATGCTGCCTAACCGCCAGCTAAGCTAAACCCACATTGGGCCCTTCACTAGTGCATTCTCCTTCCTGGGCCGAGATGATCTCCGAGGCCCACTATCAGATGTCGTAGCTTGTTCACCATGTCCTTGGCTGCTAACATCTCCCCTTCCTTGCGATGCTGGATGTCCCCATACAGCTGCTTGCGGAAACTGCTGCTGCAAAAATTCCATATCCTCCCATGTAGCCAATGAGTCAGGCATATTGGACCACTTGACCAATACCTGAGTATGGTGACGCAGGCCGTGCGCTACTACCCTCTTCTGAAGCAACTTCTCTGGAACACTCCACTGCACCATTGAAGAAGGAAATTCAGCAGTGATCTGGTGCTGATTATTGACGAAGCGCTTCAGCTGAGACACATGGAAAATGGGATGGACTGTAGAAGATGCCGGCAACTGCAATTTATAAGCAACAGCTCCCACTTTGTTAACAATCCGGAAAGGCCCAAAGTATTTGAAAGCCAATTTTTGATTCGAACGAGTTGCCAACGACGACTGCACATAAGGCTGTAACTTTACGAAAACCCAGTTACCAACTTCAAACTTACGATCAGAGCGATGCACATCCGCATGCTTCTTCATCTTTTGTTTCGACCTGAGCAAGTGTTGTCGCACCAGGTTGTTCATCAGAGTACGCTGCTGCATCCAGTCAGCCAATTCTGGAGAAGAAATATCAGGAACGTCGTTTAAAGAAAACTGGCGAGGCTCGTGACCATAGAGCACCATAAAGGGGGACTGGACAGTAGCAGAGTGAGGGCTGGAGTTGTACCAAAACTCGGCTAAAGATAGCCATTTACTCCACGAAGCTGGGCAAGCGTGTACAAAACAGCGCAGGAAGGTTTCCATACTCTGGTTGACCCTCTCGGTCTGACCATCCGTTTGCGGGTGATATGAGCTACTCATCTGCAACTGCACGTCAGCCAAACGAAATAGCTCTCGCCAGAGCTTACTGGTGAAGACACGATCACGATCGGACACAATAGCCAGAGGCAACCCATGAAGGCGGTATACCTGATTGTGAAAGAGTTGAGCAACCGAAGCAGCAGTAAATGGATGTTTGAGAGGTAGAAAATGAGCCAATTTCGAAAAAGAATTGACTACCACTAGTATGGCATCATACCCTCCTGATCTGGGCAACCCTTCCACAAAGCCTAAACTGATGATGTCCCAAGATTGAGAAGGTACAGGCAAGGGCTGCAAAAGACCAGGCTGCTTAGTTCTGTCCGGCTTGGCCTGCTGACACACCTGACAGNACAAACTGTTGAACAGCTGATTTCATACCAGACCAAGCAAAGAGTTGCTTCATTCTTCTGTAAGTAACAGGCACGCCAGAATGCCCACCCACAGCTGAACCATGAAAAGCTTTGATAATAGACTGATGGAGAGACACATTAGAACCCAACCAAATCCTCCCTTTGTACCTCAGCAATCCATCCTTGAGAACAAACCCAGGAACACTGGTAGCATCAATAGCCAATTTGGCTAACATAGTCTGAACATGCTGATCAGTTTCATAAGAGTGCGAAACTTTTTCCAACCACACAGGGACCCCTGCTGAAATAGACAAGCACTCCTCTCCTGACTGTAATCTTCTAGAAAGAGCATCTGCAGCTCTATTGTCTGCCCCTTTTTCATAAATAATCTTGTATTGCAATCCAAGCAACTTAGTGAATACTTTCTGTTGCCAAATGGTATGGAGTCTCTGCTCAGACAACTGCACTAAACTCTTTTGGTCAGTATATATATGAAATTCCCCATATTGTAGATAGTGCCTCCATTGTTCAAGAGCTGCTAAAATAGCTAGATATTCCTTTTCATAAGTGGACAAACCCCTGGATCTTGGCCCTAATGCTTTGCTCAAATAAGCTAGAGGGTGCCCTTTTTGCATTAGCACAGCCCCAATGCCGTAGCCACTTGCATCGGTCTCTACACAAAAGGGCACAGAAAAATCTGGCAAAGCCAACACAGGAGCAGTACTGAGGTGATGCTTTAATGCTTGGAAAGCTTCCTGCTGGACATCAGTCCATACAAACATGGAGCCCTTCTTCAACAGATCATTCAGAGGCCTGGCAATAACCCCAAAATTCTTCACAAACTTCCTGTAGTACCCAGCCAACCCCAGGAACCCTCTCAATTCCTTGACAGAAGCAGGCACTGGCCATTCCTGCACTGCAGTGACTTTAGCTGGATCAGTGGCCACCCCTCCTTGGCTTATAACATGGACAAGATAATGGACTTGCCTTTGTGCAAAGGAACATTTAGAAAGCTTAACCTTCCAGCCATCTTTTTGCAACAGCTCCAAGACCATCTGAACATGCTGCACATGCTCCTCCAGGGAGTTACTATAAATTAAGATGTCATCAAAAAACACCAAAACACAAACTCTCAATAATGGCTGCAAAGTAGTGTTCATGGCTTTCTGGAAAGTTGCAGGTGCACCAGATAAACCAAAAGCCATTACTCTAAACTCATAGTGACCAGAGTGAGTTTGAAAAGCTGTTTTATGAGCATCAGCATGATCCATTCGAATCTGGTGGTACCCAGCAGTCAGATCTAGGCTAGTAAACCAGCTAGCCTGTCCCAACTCATCCAAGAGATCATCTATCAAAGGAACAGGATATTTTCCCTTTTTAGTTATGGCATTCAGATGCCTGAAATCCACACAAAACCTCCAAGTCTTGTCTTTTTTCTTAACCAGGAGGACTGAAGAAGAAAAGGGGCTTGAACTATTTTGGATGATACCCTCCTGCAGCATAACTGACACTTGCCGCTCAATTTCATCCTTCAATGCAGAGGGATATCTATAAGGTCGTACTGAAACGGGAGAAGCCCCTTGCACCAAAGGAATCTTGTGGTCTAAATCTCTAGCAGGAGGAAGCCCATGGGGAGGATAAAAAACAGTGGCATATTTGTTCAACACTGATGCCAAATCAGGATGCAACTGTAAGCTAGAGAAGTCCACTGATTCTGTCACTACAGCACACACTTCCACCACAGAACCATGAGGTAATTCAGGTGCTAAACCTTGAATGAGAGTATTGGAACCTTCATAAGGAATGAGAAGCCATTTTTGCTGCCAATGGACCTTCATTGGGCTGAACTTTTCTAACCAATCCATACCCACAATCATATCATAATTGCTCAAGGGAAGGATTCTGGCATCAGAAGTAAACTGGCACCCTTGCACTGACCAAAGTGCATCTGGAATGAAACTGGTGCACAATACTTGAGTTCCATCAGCCACCTGAACTTTAACAGCAGAAGGTGACCTTTGAATTCCCTGCAAAGTTGAAGCCACATGACTGCTGATAAAGGTAACTGAACTCCCTGAATCCACCAAAATCAAAATATCCTGGCCCTGCAAGGTTCCCAGCAATTGCATTGTCCTCTTGCCTTCTGATCCAGAATGACCAGCCACAGAAAGAAGAAAAATCTGATCATCAGCAGAGTCTTGCTCTTTAGTATCAGAAATATTATCCTCTTCCAACTGGAAAACCTCCCACAGCTCCTGGAGGGCATGCAGCTGCACAGTCTGGACAAGTGTGACCTCTAGTCCACTTTTCAGCACATTTCATGCACAACCCTTTAGAACGCCGAAAAGCTCGTAGTGCAGAAAGATTTTCATCAAAAACTCTCTTAGGTGGATAAGTAGCAGAAGATTTATCAGCTTCTTTCGGAGAAGGGTTACTCCTGTCAGCTTTTGGTGGTAATGGAAAGGGAAAAGCACCTCTTGCATGTGGTCTAGCAGCTTGAAAGAATTCCTGCTTCTTGACCACTTTCTTGTCATCCTGAGAGGCCACCTCCTCCTGTAACAAAGCCAGGACACAAGCAGTATCGAGATCGGGTGGGCGCTGCATCATAACAGCAGATCGCAACTCTATATTCAAACCATCAACAAAACGCATAGTATAATGCAGGGGGTCTGTCTTAGTTTCATATGCAGTGAGCTGGTCAACTAACTCTGAATATATCTCTATATAATCAGCCACCGTTGTTAATTGTTTGATGTGAAATAATTGACGAATCAACAACTCATGATGATCTTTTCCAAACCACTCTAACAGCATTTTATTAAAATCCTGCCAACTAGCATGCTTCAGCTTCTTTTCCACTGACTGCAACCAACGACCCGTGGACAAGGAAAAATGCATAGATGCAACCTTAATCCACCTATCAGGTTCTACTTCATATAACTCAAAGTAATCCTCACACCTACTAAGCCATAATTTGGGATTATCCCCCTCAAACCATGGAAACTGCAACTTAGGTAAGCGACCAATACTACTGCTCATGTTCGAATCAGAACGACGATGCTGTGGAAACAACGGGGATTGTGGTAGGGTCTTAGGAGGATCAAAGGGCATACCATTGCCCGGGGAATGCGTATGGGTATACATGGACCCAAACACATTCTCCCGTGGATTCGGTTTGACGCAGTGCCGTTCAGGGCCGACGGGCGGGTTGTCGGCAGACGAAGACGCCGCACCCGTCCCTGGTTTGGAGAGGAGGCCGGCCGATGTGGCAGGGCCTGAATCGAGAACCACTCGATTCACCGTCTTCCGCAACGCGCCGATCTCGATGCGCATGTCCTCCATCGTGGCATCCACCTTGGGCTTCCAATCATCAAACACCTTGGCCGCAGATTCCATGGTGGTGAAGCGATCGCCGATAGGTCGCTCGACCCCATCAATCCGCCCGCCGATGGAGTCCTTGAGGTTGTCCACCGACGCGGCAACCGCCTTGATCTCGTCGAAGATGAGTTGCAGGTTCAGATCCATGGCACCCAACTCCTTGCGGAATCGAGTAAAGTGTTGGTGAGAAATCTCGTGAGGTTCCAGGATAGT
>JAZFNS010019999.1:47758540-47771101 GCA_037127165.1 Alloteropsis angusta | reverse complement strand
GGAATTAAAAGTGGGAGTTCATGTGAGACTTTGTATCCTTTGTTTGGTGTGAGGGTTTAGAGATGAGAAATTATATTTAAGTTATGATCAATGGTGTAGATGCATCCATCTTCCACTTAAAATGAATTCCCACCCAATTCCACCCCTCTCCCTGGGAAGTGATTGGAGGGAGTTGTCCCTCTAAACTCCCCNNNNCACCAAACAAACGATAGAATTTTAGTCTCGTACTTCTAAACTCCTTTTCCCTCCTACTGATTACCTCCAACCAAACGAGCTATGAGAGCGCGCTTCCCAAAATCTGAAACACTACTCTCCCGGCTAACGTACGCCTGGTCTATGCACCGAACCCACATCTCCGTCCTCCAAACCGCCTCGAGATTCGCGAGACCGCCGCCGCCTCGCCGCTCCTCGTCTGTTTCCCTGGTCCAGGTCCATGGTTGTTTATTCGTCCTCATAAACCATTCCCAACGAACCTCCCCCGATTTCGAAATCCCACTCGCCTCGCCGCCGCCGCCGCGGAAGCTTCTGGAAGGTTCGCATCGGCGGCGGGTCCTCCAGTTCGATGGAGGCCACAGCGCAGCTGACGCCGGGTGGGGTGCGGGCGATCGCGGACGGGGCGCTGCCGGCGCAGATCCAGCCGGTGCTGCAGGTGCTGGAGGCGCGCCAGCTCCCCGCCACCAAGAGCGCCGGCGCCAGCCCCTCGGAGCGTTACCGCGTGATGCTCTCCGACGGCGTCGACTCGCATCAGGCCATGCTCGCCACCGCCTTCAGCCCGTTGGTCAGGGACGGCACCCTCCGCGTGGGCACCATCGTCCAGCTCAACGAGTTCATCTGCAACACCATCCATGGTAAAAGGTGAGTTGGAGATCCTTGCCACCACCCGTCTGCGGTTCCTACCACTTCATGGTTGGATTGGATGGCTCCCCGTAACAGGGATTGGATCTTGCCTCGGTGGGGGATTAGGGTTTACTGTTCCTGGGTTTGCATTATTTGGAACCCGGATTTTGAGACATGCTAATTAACAAATTGCTGGATTATATAGTTGACACGCGCGGGGGAAATTTGCATGCTTGGTACCTGTTCAATTTAGGTTCTGTGTGTTGCGTGTCTATATTTTTCCCGCGGTAGTCCTTTTGCATTTGACTAGCACTAGCAGAGCATACTCAGAGTCTGTCTTTATAAATGGCCAGCTGAATTTGTTGTCTTTATTCAAAGCATATTAAGCTGGTTTAGTTGATCATATCAAAAGTGCTCCGATTACACTAGTTTTTTCTTTAAAATCAAGACTATCTGATGTTGATGAATGTCGCACATATAGGATTGGCTCGTTAGGATGTTGGGTCTCAAACGATGCAGGAGACTGTTTTTTATCAAATAAATCAATTTCGAAAAAGGCTAAAGAAAGTTGAACTGGCTTGCTATCCACCTTTGTTTTTAATAACCTTAGTGAATTGTGGAATTTGGTGTAGATTCGTTTCTATGTTAATCGATTCTTTAGCATTTCATACAGATGCTTTGTCAAGTATGTGCACCCATTATGGCATGCAACCTCATCATCTCTGCATATTTGTTTAGCTGGTACTATTTACTACAGCTGATTGGATACCTCTTAAAAGGAAGAATATCGTAACTTCAGATTGTTGATGGTTCTTTAAAACAGATTACTACATGTCACTTCAGTTGACGACTCTTCCCTTCTGTAATCAGGATCATAATTGTTGTGAAACTTGAAATTCTGCAAACCGAATGCACCATAATGGGGAGCCCCAACAACTATGTGGCACAGAGTCTAGAGAAGGTACAAGATCCCAACTTGTCGGCGATTGCTGCTCAAAAAAATAGTGGAATCTATTCTGGTGGCCCGGGCATGCTGGGGTCCTCTGTTGCACCAAATGCAGAGCAGACTTCTAACAATCTACCATATGGTGGACCCTACAATGGTGCTCAAGGCATGATGGTTTCTTCCATTGGCCATACAGTGGAACCTGATCATAACAATGTGTTCACTGGAGGCTCTTATGATACGGTGTCAGCACAAAATACAGTGAATGAAAATATGGTGGAGCCAAGATCTCAGCTGCCTTATCTAATCCCTCGTAAAAACCAAGAATTTGCTGTTACTGGCGCAGGTGAGGACTTGACCCCTCGTGGCAATACTTACGGGCGCCCAGAACAGCCTTTATATCAGCAACCGCCTCCGGATTGTATGAATAGAGCCCCAGTTACGAGGAATGAATCAATATCTAATGTTATCCCAATTACTGCATTGGATCGGTACCAGGCTAGGTGGACAATCAAGGCTAGGGTGACTGCTAAGACTGCTGTCAAGCACTGGAGCAATGCCAGAGGTACAGGGAAACTTTTTTCATTTGATCTCCTTGATGGAGAAGGTGGAGAAATTCGTGCAATTTGTTTCAAAGAAGCGGTTGATCAGTTTTATGACCTAATTGAGGTTGATAAGGTGTACTTGATATCTAGAGGAGCAGTGAGACCCGCACAAAAGCAGTTTAATCCTCTGAATAATGATTATGAAATAACTCTGGACGCCTTAATGTCATCTGTACAGATTTGTTCCAGTGACGATTACAACATTCCTAGGGTCCAGTACCGTTTCCGTCAGATCAATGAAATTGAAAACATGGATAATCATACAGTGGTAGATTTACTTGGTGTTGTTACATCAATTGGTCCTTCTGATATGATAAAGAGGAAAAATGGCACGGAGATCCAGAAAAGAACCCTTCAACTGAGGGACATGTCTGGTCGGAGCGTGGAAGTGACCTTTTGGGAAAACTTTTGTGATGTTGAAGGGCAGCAGTTGCAGCTGCAGTGTGATTCTGGTTTGAATCCTGTACTTGCTTTGATAGGTGCCCGTGTAAGTGATTTCAACGGCAGATCGGTGAGTACAATGAGTTCAACCCACGTAAAAATAAACCCTGATTTTCCTGATGCTGAAAGGTTGAGGCAGTGGTACATAGCTGAAGGAAAGACCACTGCTTGTGTTTCTCTATCCCGGGAACAGTTTAATTCAGTTCGGGCTGATGCCCTCAAAACAATTGCACAAATCATGGATGAAAACTTGGGCCATGGTAGAACAGACTGGATCACTGTTAAGGCTGCTATCTCGCATGTACAGACTGACAATTTTTGTTATCCAGCATGCCCCTTGATTTTTAATGAGAAGCCATGCAACAAAAAGGTCATAGATAGGGGTGACGGGATGTGGGTTTGTGAGAGATGCGATAAGAGCTTTGAAAACTGTGAGTACAGGTATGCTGTTATGTTTCAAATCCAAGATCACACTGGTGTTATCAATGTTACCGCATTCCAGGAAGCTGGTGAGCAGATATTTGGTCGCACTGCACAAGAACTTCGAACAATAAGAAATGTCGAGCGTGATGATGAACTATTCACAGAGATTATAGAAGGGGGCCGGTGGCATCTAAATCTTTTCAAGTTGAAAGTCAGGGAGGAAAGTTTCAATGATGAGACACGTGTGAAATGTAGCATTGTTAATGTTGAAAGATTGGATCCATCCAAAGAGAGCAACGTCCTTTCTAAAGTTATTGACGGCCTTTTGCAGGTCAGCTCAGGCCCAAGCCCAGGAGATCAAGGCAACATTGCCACTAACACTGGTTTCACCAATACGCCAGGTAGCCATGATGTGCTTACTTCCAATAATGCTTATGGCATGAATATGGGTGGCATCAATCATTTTGGGCTGCAAGGAAGCATAGGTGGCAGGATATCCACAACACCTACAGGTATGGATAGGCAGCAGAAACCAGGTGGAGGCTTCACAGGCAACAGCTATGGCTGTACTAACAGCAATGTTAGGTCGGATCTGTGTTTCAAGTGTAATAAGCCTGGACACTATTTTGGAGATTGCCCAGAGCATGCTACTGCACCCCAGCACCAGGCATATGGCAATGGAGCTGCATCAGGAGGCTTTACTGGCGGCAACTATGGCTCTTCGGCTGCTGGCATTGGCATGCCGGGTTCGTGCTTCAAATGCAAACAGTCTGGACACTGGGCCAGGGACTGTCCTCGGCGCTGACAGAGTATTTTGCCAATCAAAGTTGTATATATTGTGATGCTACTTGGAAAGTGTATATATTGTTAATTACTAGTTGCTTTACTCTCTTTTGTAGGGTCTTGCCCCCTTTTTCTTGACAAGGATAGCAAGTCCTCCTTAGGCTCACCTTGTGATTCTTTTGCCTGTGAATGTGAAGAATCACTGAATCAGTTTTACAATGGCTTCTGATTTCTCTGCTTGGCTATGCATTGCTAAGTACTAGATGATATGTGCCTGCATTTTTTTTGAGGTAATCTGAAGATATTTGCATTACTTGGAAGCAAGGGAGGTAAGCTACGGCCACTCGGTCATGATGTTTCCAAGTTGTCTATGCCTGAACGCAGAGCCGCGCTGGACACGTATATTCAGATACTGCATTGCATAGCCGCTCAAGCGCTGAATATGCGTTGGAGTATGCAACAAATTTGCGGCTCGCATGCATTGGCAGTGTTCCCCATAGAATTCATGTATCTTCAGAAATGCGTGCCAACCAACTTAAATTCATTTGAAAATTCTTCTAGCATCATGTCCAAGTAGTGAAGGCCATGACATATAGACCACCACCTGTGATGAGATATGCAGCTGAGCTGGAAAGAACCGTCACTTGCCAGGTTCGAGACCCCGTTTTACAGGGTTTTTAGTTCTAGACAGACAAACTAAACCAAGGTTTCTCAAAATAAAAACCAGCTGAAAATTTTCTCTGTTCTACATTGCTAAGGGAGAGATCATGACCGAACTAAGCATAGTTTTTAGTTCATTAAATTCTTTGTGGTAGAACCTATCCATCTAGGTTTGAGTCCCCGGTCACCGTGGTTGGAATATGTACCGAGACACCGGGAGATACCCTTTCTATTATACATGCCATATTTATTTTGGTACATGTTTGTTATCTTTTTCTAGGTATCTTTTATGTCTCAATCATTGAATTTAGTTTGATGGGTAATTCTCATTTGTTTCGACCATTGTAAAATTGCACTGGTAATAAATCTTGGCTGACGTGGAACTAAGTGTAGCTTAGTTGGTTAGATTCCTTATGGTGAACCTACCTCCTAGGTTCGAGTCTCCGAGTCGGCACATGTGTCACATTTTCTTGCATTTATTTCAGGATTTAACGGTCGCTATTTTTTCAGAAGTAGGCGACGTACCCGTTGATAGCGATGTGCATGTGGTGGCTTCGTGAATCTCAAGACCGGAACAGCCGGTCCAGTCGCTATTCTTTCGGTGTAGGCGACGTACCTGTTGATAAGATGTGCATGTGGTGACTTCGTGAATCTTAAGACCGGAACAACCGGTCTAGTCGATATTCTTTCAATGGTAGGCGACGTACCCATTGATAGCGAGACATATGTGGTGACTTCGTGAATTTCAAGACCGGAACAGCCGGTCCAGTCTGTCAGGGGTGCTCACAAGTATAGGATTTACGTGTCTATATTCATAGAAGTGGTTGTGCGTGCGGTGTGTGAGCATTTGCGTACATTCTTTGGCAGAAAAATAAACCCCGGCAGACAGCAATCACAGCATACATTGTCCACGCTAGGCCACCGCACACTCACACGCTCATTTCACACGCATACGGCCCACACTCTGCTTTTACCGGTGAAGACTGAAGACACCCACTTACATCACGCTTTCTCCCGTGTTCTCTCTTCTTTGGCAGCCTGTGTCAGAGCATCTCCTCTTCAAATCACACTAGCTAAATTCCTATTTAGCTAGTCATTTAGCTTTTCAAAGGGTGGAGAACCAACAGAGTAGCCATTTAACTTTTTCCTTTGGCCAGCGGATCCACTGGTAAATTTGACTCCTCACGCTAGGTAAATTTGACTAGCGTGAGGAGTGATTTGGAGACCCGGATAGAATAGCTAGTTGGATGAAAAGGCTGTTGGAACCTGATTTTGAGATTGAGTAGCTAAATTATAACTTAGCTAATGGGATAAAGAGTCTCTTGAAGATGCTCTTACAAAATCCTGAGCAGAGAATACTTTCTCCAAAATGACTAATACACACCAAATAAACCGCAGTAGATGTGGGAGAGAGCATCTTTTCTCTCTCTCTCTTTTTTGGAACGAGCATCTTTTTTCTTAGTTCGAGTATTATTCATCCTTGTCGCTGTCAGATCTTACCTTAATACCTTATGTCATTGTGTAGGGACTAGGCAGCCCGCTCCCCCTTGCCAGATTCGGTGAACAATGCATCAATCAGTTCTATCTCCTCAGGGAAGAAAATTGGGTGCGCACGGTGCGCACCGTGCCGCCGTGCGCACCCCTTCTGTGTGTGGCTGCGACGTGGGACCAAATAAAGAGGAATCAGGGAGGGAAGGANTCACGGAGCGCAGAGATCATGAAGCGTCGGATCAAAACACGGAAGGCATCAGACGGCGCAGGAAAAGGGTGCGCACGGTGGCCACTGTGCGCACCGTGCGCACCCAATTTTTTTCCCTCCTCAGACTAACACCCGATCAATGCGTACGGACTACGGAGGTATGATAGTCAGAGATAATAACCTCACTCAGTAACTGCCTCCATACGCTTCAGGGGCCCAAAAACAAGTGTCAGCTTGTCAACCAAAAGTACTGCCTCTATCTATAAGCTCTGGTGGTATACCCATTGTGTTTCTTTTATTTAGACTGCCCAGAATTTAGTAGTCCACAGTCAGAGCAGAAGCAGCGTGACGACAGAAACTAGTGTAGATAGAACTGCTATAGTATGTATTAAAATTAGAGAACAACAATATCATTCCAGCACTCTTCAGAAGAGCAGAACACCAGATAATAAGCTTAAAGCTCAAAGTAACAACGTACTCCATGGTCCTAGTAGATAGCCAGCAATGCCATGCAAGCTAAAGCATTGTCCTGATACAATCCAACTGACAATATACATCAAACAGAAGCCGGATTGTTCATAGAACTAACACATATTTAGATGCCATGCATCAAACCAAAAGGTTAGCTTGACAGAAACAACTGCCACTTGTGCAAGATTGCCATGGGCAGTCTTCGGTCCAGTGCCCTGTCTGATCACATTCTACAGACACACTTTAGCCAGTCATGTATTTGAGGAATGAAGAGCTGTAGAAGCAAGCCCTCTCCCAGTCTCCCACTCTCCCCTCCTACTTACAGGCTGCTGCTGTCTGATTGTGAGACAAGACACCGTGCACCACCAGTGTTCGTAGCATAAGTATAGCTGGAGTTCTGCACCCTCTGTTGGAGTCGGGCTTCAAAACATGAGAAAACACTGGAGGTGCAGGGCACCGGGGCTGACCCTGAATTCTTGAGCAAAAGCTTGTTGATCACGCCCAGAAGGCGATGACTTTCATTTGAGGGATTCACCTCTTCAGCCTTGACGATAGTGTACTTCAGAACCTTTTTATCACTGAATGCTTCTGGGTTCAACTTCACATTGAATACACACTCACGAAATTGAACACGCTTTACCATATTGTCAAACTGGGAATGATCCAGATTCTCATATTTCATTGTGTAGAGCTCCTTTGCTGTTAGGCCAAATATATCCTCCGCAGCCTCCTGCGACACAAGGGCATAAATCTTACCCGTTGGATCCTCTAGCAGGACATGAATCTGGTACCTATAATCACAGGTTACAAATGTCTGGTTGCATGCATTGCAGTGCCACCACCTGTCGCTGTTACTAGCAACCGCCCTACGACATTGCCTACCATTCACCACCAACGGGCATGCTGCATAACAGAGACTCTCAGTGTTCATAATGGAGATAGTAGCTTTAACAATCACTAACTCTGGCTGAACCAAGCATCCAAAAATATCTCTGATTTCTGCAATTGTTTTCCAGGCAAGTCCTGCTGCCATACCTTGACCAAAAGAGGTTGAGCCTGAACCCTTTGGCATAAGCATGCCTATCTCCCTCAGAAGATGATGGCTTTCAGTTGATGGATTGACCTTTTCAGCTTTGATAATCTGGCACTTGGCTAGCTGTTCATCATTGAATGTCTCTGTTACTGCCTTCAGCTTGAATAAATATTCATGAAACAGTACCCTCTGAATGATAGCATCAAATTGTGCTTGATCTTTTTTTTCATGTTTCAATATGTATAGATACTTTGCTTTACAACCAAATATCTCCTCACCAGCCTCCTGCGACGCAACAGCATAAGACGTACCCGTTGAATCTTGTAGCTGAACAAGAATCAAGTACTTATAATCACAATTAACAAAGGTCTGGTCACATCTGTCACAGTGCCACCACTCACCACCATTACTGCCAACCTTCATGTTGCATTGCTTACCATTCACCACCAGTGGACAAACAGTAAAACAGAAATTTTCTGTGTTTATATATGAGAGGGTAGCTTTAACAAGGGTCATGTATTGATTACTTGGGCATCCGAAGTATTCATTGTTGCTTTGAGCAATCGTTTTCCTGGAAACTTCTGCCTCTGAAGCAAGACAATGACCTACCATGTACATACCCTGACCCTGACTAGCACATGTTAAGTTATTACTAGCACCTTCCTCTGCAGGACTCGAGAATGAGCAAGACATATGAACACCTTGTCCACACTCATAGAGTTTGGGACTTCCAATTACTGTGCTCTCAGTTTGCAATATTTCAAATCGGTCAAATATGAAGATCCTGAATAAAGAATTCAAGAAAAAAAACAGGAGAAAACCGGATGGTCAGTTCAATTTTCCAGCTGTAATTCATGGAAAGCACTAGCCCAAAAGACATAAGAAAAACAAAAAAAATGTAATCATGGCACATATGCAGTTACCTCTATTTTTGGACATGTTTCAAGGAAAAAAAAATTCAATGTCAAGAATGGAAGGGGTTACAGAATAAAATTGTACTGAATGACGCTAAAATATTTTCTAGATTTCAAACACCCTTCGTGATACAAGTTAAATCTGAAACAAAGAACGAAACATAAGCTTGAAGTTTTCTGAATGTGTGGGAGAGTTGAATCCAACGTTTTGGGAGAGGAAATGAGGGTGAATTTAATTTAATTTTTTACAAAGGACCACAGCAAAGATATGGTTCAATACAGAAAAGATAAATCCAGGGAAGAAACACAAAACAAGTCATTAAAACTACCCAGACAAAGCATAACAAAAAAAATCATCACTGGTATCAATTCATTTAAGATTTCCAAAAAAATGCAGTTTACAACAAGATGTCGAAATTTTGTCCACCAATAAGTCAATATTAAATTCAAAAAGTGGAAAGCATGGCTAAAAGTACACAGTTCCTCCTGCACCGTCAAACAACATGAATAATAACATGAAGTATGCCCTCAAAAAAGCAACAACATGAAGCAATGAAACAACTCAAAGAAAGATGCAGTAGCACTATCTTTGATTGCCAAAATTGCAGAGCTACTGCTATTTGTTCAACAGAGGAGTAAGTACATCACAAATTAGTGATTTACAGATGGCAATTCAGAGCTTTGATATCCTTCGATCCATGGCAATAACCAAGAACTATAAACACTTCCTCGGAATCAGCAGAAAGAATGAGTATACATGCATGGCTCAAACAAACTTGTCCTGAAGACCAACAATACCAAAAAGATCTGGTGTAAAGGTAACACGTCCCATTAAGATTTTCTGGAAAAAAAATAAAAAAATTCCTAAAATTGTAGATGTGGTACTAAATTGATTATGCGCAATACTTTAGCTCAAAATTGCAGAGGATCTTGACAAGGTCCAAACTCCCAGGTTCTGTGTAAATGCCACAAGGTGTGAAAGAAGGAAAAGAGAGCGATCCATCACCTGCGGTTCCGTATGGTGTCGCAGTGGTACTCGAGGAGCCGCAGCACGGAGCCGCGGCGGAGCGCCCCGTCCGCGACGAGGTGGGCCAGGGCGGGGACGAGCAGGCCCTGCAGGACGTGGACGCCGTCGGACAGCAGCAGCCAGAACCGCGGCGTGGAGGTCGCGATCCGCGGTAGCCCGACCACCTGCAGCACCGGGCGCAGCCCCAGCGCCGGCGTCTGCCCCGCCATGGCCGCCACCGCGCCACGCGACAGGTCCACCTCCATCCTCCGCATCGGGTCGGGCCTTGCGGAAGGTTCCTGGAGCTGGCTAGGGGGAGGCGAGTTGGGGTTGGGATAGAGGAGGCGGAGATGGTTGTTCTTGTTCACAGCTTCGGTGATCGATTTGGGAGGAGAGATACGGATGCGAGTTGTACTGGCCTACTACTAGGGTAGTGGTGGCTAGTGGGTAGGGAACGGAGGGTGAGACGAGTGGCAGTGTGTTTGAAATTTGAATTGAATATTTGGGAGGGAGAGAACTGGAGCCAGGAGGGGGCGGTTGGGCGCGAAATGAACATGGGCCGTTATTGATTGAGACCGGCCCAATAAAAATTGGCAGGTTCTGGTTTTGGATTTATGACAACAACAATCCGAAGAGGAAAAAGTCCTTTTTACTTTCTTGCTTTCTTGGACAACGTGTCAAGTCTGTTTTTCCATAGATTCGAAAGCTGGGCAAAACACCTCCTTCAACTTTTGAAACCGTGCGTTCAACCTCTCTAGTCTAGTTATAAGCGGTTTTGAAGGCAATTTTATCCTTTTATTTTTTACTTATTTCGGCTGAATATTTGAAAACTCATAGTAAAATGGAAAATTCAATTTTGTTAGACTCATGAGAATATGTACACAGTGAACATGTATTATGATATGATCTAGTATAAAGTTTTTGCTGTAGATTTAGATATATTTTTCTGTAATTAATTGGAATAATTCAGAACTACAGGTTCTATGGTCCAGTTGTGGTGAAATTTTATGGAGCCCTAATTATTGTATGATCTAACCGTATTAAAAAAGTTCATACTCATTGGATCATGTGTAGCTTAGGTATAGATTTATTTGGGGCAAAACATGTCTAACCATAAATAAATCTATAACTAAGCTATAGATGATCCAATGAGTATGAAATTTTTAATATCGTTTAGTCATACAATAAATATGACACTATTAAAATTTACCACAATTGGACCATAGAACCTGCAGTTATAAATTATTCCAATTAATTACAAAAAATAATAGATTTAAATCTACAACAAAGACTTTGTAATAAAGCATATCGTAATATATTTTTACTGTGCAAATATACTCACGTGGAGTCCAAAAAATTAGGTTTTCTATTTTATGATTTTTCTATGATTTACTATGAGTTTTTAAAGATTCAACTAAAATAAATAAAAAATCATCTTCAAAACCGAACCATGCTATGGTGGTAAAACACATGGTTTTAAAAGTCGAGAGAGGTAAAAAAAAGATTTTTTTTCCCATAATAGGCTTCTGGTTGGGGCGCTTCTCAAGCAACAAAGCATCTGTTTGGTCCAATTATAATCCTAAAGCGAAACATCTGATCGGTATGAACTTCTTGAGAGTTGTATGGAATTTGGAAAGACTGCTTGGTTATAATTTTTCCAAACCAATGACGGAGAGGATGCGGATCCAAGGATCCTTTTGAGACGAGGCTATGGTGCATATAAAGACGAGGCAGCCGACACCCAAGGTATGCAAAGCTAATACTTCAGGATTCCACTATTGCGTCATGTTTTCAAAATTTGACCCTGTTTTAGCGGTTGAACAATACGGCTGTACGTTTCCGTAATTTCTCAATTTGAATGATTATTTCTGCAATATGAAAAAAAAATGACTTGATGAAGCGTTGGTGATTCGGGTTGCATCCTGCTGTCCGTTTGCTGGGCTGTGATGAATCATCTTTTGTGTGTTCTGCCATTAAGGACATGAAGGTCCACAGGCGTATGGCCAGTAATAGAACACCCGCACCGGATACTCCCTCGCGTTCGCTCTCCCGTCCTCCAGTACCAAAAAACGCTGCAGCGGGTACTCCCTCGCGGACGCCAAACCGGCGGGCGGAGGGCGCACGCGCTACTCCTAGCGCATTAGACTATCTGCACTCGTGGTACTCCATCACTCTACTCTAAAAGAAATATTTCCGTCTGGTCATCAAGATTCTCTACTCCAGTTCTATTTCTTCCGCACTCGTCATACTCTATATCTTATACTCTATCTAAACTATCACATATTTTAATCTACAAATTATTCTCTCTCTCCTTCTTTTTCTTTTTCTTTTTCTTTCTTTTTTTCTCTCTCCGTGCACGGTGCCCGCCCCTCTCTCCCTCCACCCCTTTCTTCTCCACCGAGCACGCGCGCTCGCTCGGAACACGTCCGGCGGCGGTGCTGCTGGCCGGAGGCCGAACCCGCTCGGCCGGGCCTTGCGGGAGAGCCGGTAGGGGGGGGGGCTCGCCAGACCGATCTGCACGCCGGGTCACGCTGCAGGACCACGCGTGGCGCTCAACTCGCCCTTCGCGGAGCGCGGCGCGGAGCGCTCGTGGACAGAGCGGCGGCACAGACGACGAAGGAAGGAAGTGAAGGGCGCCTGAGCATCGGGGGAAGGCGAGGAAGCTCACCATGGGCTTGGATTGGGGGGAGGTAGACCGGAGAGGTGGCACGAGGGGAGCTCGGTCGCCGGCCATGGCGGACAA
>JAZFNS010019999.1:47723846-47737362 GCA_037127165.1 Alloteropsis angusta | reverse complement strand
CCTCGTCGCCGATTCCTCCTCGCCGTGTGCTGCCCGCCCCGCCCGCGTCGCCGCGGCGAGTGCCTGCGGCTCCTTCCCCCGCGCTCGCCGCTCAGGGGCAGGGGAAGGCACGGTCCTCACGGATGCGTGCGAGAGAGAGAGGAGAGAGATGGGGTACGGTGGCTTACGGTGGAAGGAGCAGATTGAGGAAGAGAAAGGATAAAGATTGTGGTGGGACCCATTCGCATGGAGGAAACGAATGGACAGGAAGGCTCGCGCGTGGGCTACCTACGTGTTGGGCCACGTCTCCCGTCCGTCCGCTCCGGACGGCAGATAATTAGCATTACCGTTTTATAAAACATGGAGATAAGATGTAGGGCATGTTTAGTTGATGACCAATACTAGCTATACCAAATTTTTTGAGCCTTTACACTTTGGTCTCCATTTGGTTGGAAGCCAGAAATTGGTACGCCAATCCACGCCAACGCCGCTTCCGTTGTAAAGCCGGGCGTACGGATGGAATCGGATCGGATTCGCATGGAAACGAATTCGGATAACATTTTTTACCATATTTTAACTCGAATACGGATTCAAATTCTCTCGAATATAAATGCAAAACAAATGTCTCGAATACGAATTCGCATTTGGATATTTACTTGATTTTAGAAGACAATATTTACCTATTTTATTTATTGATGGTTTTGACATAATAAAATCATTATATGTATCCGTATCCGTGCTACATAGATGCTGGTGGCTGCGAGTATATAGCTAAATAGGAATGATCTGTGTACTTGGAAGTTAAAGAAGTTGACACTCCCTTTGACCTTTGCTTATGGCCATGAGCTCTTAAATTCAAGCTATTTCCTAGCATCTATGGTGCATTGTTTTTTTATGTTCTTGTTGAATGCATATGGATGCCTATGATGTGTAGATTACTTCTAGCCCACCTGGCACTGGCACAATTCTTTGAGCCCTCTAACACATAGATGAAAGATATTTTTATTTGTTTATTGAAGTCTATAATGAATCTTATTTTTCGGATTGCATTTTGTATATTTATGCTTGCTTTTGTATTTTATTAAACTTGGTTTAAAAGTTTGTCAAACCTAAGTCAACATCTCTGGTAGACTGGCTCAACTTTTATATTGAAATATAATATCTAAAATGTCGAACATGTATATTCAAAATGTTAAAGAAGTACATTCCGATCATTGATTGTTATAAAAATGAAGATAAGAAACATATCAAATTATTGAAAATAGAATATTCAAAATTTTGAACATGTTGTGAAACTTGATCATTTTTCATATATAAAAATAACTAAAGGATTGTTTTGTCTGACTTGAGTCACAATTGGTTTGCTTTAGACCAAACCACTACTTCTTCCATCCCCAAAACAAGTCATTCTAGAAAATCTTAGATTAACTAAGATGTGAAATAACCTTGATGGTCCCCCATCTAGTAGGCATATTGGCTATAATTGACTCCGGCATGCATAAGCACGTACTAAATAGCCTATAGTGACTTGTTTTTGGATATATTTTAAATCACAAGTAAGAGGGAGTGGTTGTTTTAATATAAAAGTACGAGTTTGATCATTCGTCTTATTTAAAAAATAGTGCAAATAAATAGAAATGTAAGTCATACTTAAAGTACTTTTGATAATAAAATAAGTAATAACAAAATAAATCATACTAATATAAATTTTTAAAATAAAACAAATGGCCAAACGTATATTTAAAAAGTCAACAGTGAACTACAATTTGAGACGGAGGAAGTAGTTGGCAACACTTTAGGCCACATAATTGTGATTCTCTACATTTAATTGCTCCCTCTAATGGAAGGCGCTAGAACCAGGGTGGATGAAGTTGCCTATTTGGAGCGCAGCGTGGTCAAGCAGGGAAAGTTCCGTTGTCTGCAATGGTGGCGGGTCATCTCTGCGTTCCCTGTAACAAAGATGACCCGCCATCATTGCAGACAACGGAACTTTCCCAGTCACACTGTATTACCTTTCTTCAGAATCCAGGAGACCAAGCGCTTAGCTGAAAGGTTTCCTAGTTTTGTTTTGAGCCATGTAACGAGAGAGCAGAATGTAGTTGCACATGAGCTTGCGCAGGTTGCTAAGCGATTAAATCACACTGCAGTGTGGCATAATTGTTCCCCTTCTTGTATCGACACTTGCTTGCTCAGGAGTGTAAAACTATTTTGAGCAATCAATTAGGCTTTCTCTTTACTCGAAAAAAAAACCCTGCTCCCTCTGCCCTAAATTACAGTTTGTTTCAGCTTTTCTATGTTTGTCGTTTTTCTATGCATTTAGATATACACTATGTTTAGATACGTAATAAAAACTATAAAGTTAAAAAAAAAACAAAACAAATTATGATTTGGGACGGAGAGGTTGCAACACATTCCTGTTATGTTGAAACTGTGTTAAGTAGTATGTACAAAGCATGTTAGTTCAAAAAGTATGTACAAAGCATCAAACCAGGATTCTTTCTGAACAAAGCGTAGGTGTCCTAACCCACGCAGAATGCTGAAGCGGCAACATGTGTCATGTGTGGTTGACCTCAGGCATGCCCACCCCGTCGTCACCGTAGCATATTTCTCCTCTAGCTCGCCGTTGACCTGACCGTGCGCAGAAAGCTTTTATCGCCCATCACCATCGGAGGTGGTGCACCAGTTGCTCCACTTGAGTGTACACTGTACAGTGAATCCACTACTCTGCACGCCTAGTGTGCATGGACTATACAGTCAACTGATTTATGCAAAAAAAAAAAACCTATTGCACACCGCATGACATTGAATTATTCATGTCTTCCTTGGACGATCAAACTATCACAAACCCAACAGATGCAGCATAAATTCCAAAACTTATACACCAAACAGATGCAGCTCAAAACTTCAATCATGGCTGGTAGTACATGACACATATAATGATCTATAATATAGAGATGTTGCTTGGATAAGATTGGAAGGGGAAAATATTTCTTTTGGATAAATGGTAATGTAAACTAATTACATTGGGTAAAATTTGCAGTGAACCTATGGGTAGATATACACAATTTCAGAACCGGTATAGATATTGTTCAGATGAATCTTTCCTACAATGGACCACCTCCAATTCTTATTTGAGATGGCATGATTTCCCTAAACTTTTGATCAGACCAACAGGGGCCTTATGCACATGAAATTAATTATTGAGAACAAAATCCTAAACAGAGATCATATCATGATCGGAATGAACATTTCGGGGGCTCCACTAGGTTGCCATGACCTCTGGGAGCAATCTAAGATGCTGATGTCTCAGCATCTCCATTATCAGAATTCGATGAGCCGCCACCATTGGCCATCTCAGTATCACCATCACTCTGTCCCATGAACAAGTCTGCCTTGCTACGCCTTATTAACCCAACCTTCCTTTGTTCTAGAGTAAAAGAAATGAACATGCTATGAGCACCATTTAAGCCATAAACATTTATAAAAATCAAATTTTGGTTCTTACTTTTGCTGGTTATTGTGTTGCGAGTTATTGCTAAGAAGTCCTCCCAGGTGTACTTCTGCAGTTCTTGCTTCTCTTCCTCAGAAAGCTCAAAGTTTGGCTCCCTTCCACACATAAAAGCAGCCCTGCACATAGAGCCAAATTCTGAATTCGTCGAATTTTGATGATTCATGGTAACTGGTGAATAGCTATGCAACAAATTAGCCTCCGCATTGGATCAAAAAGCAACATCATCTGACTTAAACAGAGATACAAGGTCATGTGCCATATTCCACATGCTCCTAGAACCAAATTAAGAACCAGAACAAAACAATAGATGACAAAAATTGCTAAAATGCCATTGAGACAGCATAGGAAAGAATGCCATCAAACTAAACTGGACGGCACAATATGAATTGGTAGGCTTGGAGAGAAGCCAAACCACTGAACAGCTATAACATACTGAAGCATTTTTTACCTAGGGAACAGGAAGAGCTAACTTTACAGACAGAAGAAATAGATAGATTATACATATACAAGTGTTTTTCACAACGGCAGATAACTATTTAGGAAGGTCTATCACTCTTTCCCTAGTTGACAAAAACATAACATATAAGGTTAATGGAATCGCCTCTGGCTGCAAAATCATGTAGCAGCCTGGGTGGGCTGCAGATCTTTATCTAAAAACTGTTTTCTAAAATGAGCTTCTGTAGCAAAAAAAAAAAAAAAAGGTAAACAGCGGCAAAAAGGTGAAAACACTATGTAAACACTTTAGTGACAGGAAACACTACCCAAATAAGCTTGCTCTTGTGCAGATTTAAACTATAGTGAATGCATATGTCATAGAAAGATGAACTAACTGGAGTTCGTATTGAACACTGGAATGATGGACAGTTGGAGACTAATCTTAACAGTATTCTTATAATCTTATTAAAATGTACGCAAAATATATGCCAGCAGACTAACTCATTCCTCTGAACACCAGCTCAGTATCTATCAGATCTTCAATATGCTATGAGCATTCGCTTGTGTTGGTAAAAAGTAAAAAGAGTGTACCTAAGAATAGCAAGATAGAAATCTTATGGTCAAACGTAAGTGTGCAGTTTAGCATAGTCCAGCTAATACCTATCATAAAGCCGGGCAGCTTCATCTTGTGTGCCAACAGTACCCAAGTGAATCTGTTTCTTGTCAACTTTTATGGCAGCCTGCCATTTCATATTTTTGAAATAAACGCCCCTCATAATGCATGGTTCTTGATCCACATATTGCTTTCTTCTATGTCGTTTCCTGCGCTTGATTTCCTTGCCTGAAGTAATAAGGAAAGAAAATGCAATGCTATAAATTGTCAAGTTCAACTCGTGAAAGAAAAGGAACAGGGAGTCCTGTAGGGAAAAACTAGAGGCCCTAATGAAATATCCCTAGACAGCTATATAGAAAAAACTGTCACATAAAACAATGAAAACAGAACACAATTCTTTAGAAGATTTCCAATACATCTTTCTAAAATATCATCTTCCATTTATGAAGCATCACAACCACAAGTAATCTGGGCTTTATATGGAGAATCAAATGCAAAGATTACAGAATAGAAATGAAGTATGAACCTGGATAGTACTGTGTTTTCTCTTCCTTCGAATCATCAGAACCATTTGAGGATTTTGTGATCATATCAGAAGCCTTTGTCTGCGAAAAAAAGAAGTAAGAATGTACCACTTGCCATTGTAGATAACAATTTTCAGTAATGCTTGAAGCAGAATGGAGGTACTTTCCACTCGAAAACACATCAGACTATGAAACGTTGAAAAGGGTACATATATTTTTTCCATGCCACTATCTACAAATATTTCAGTTAGTGCACCATGGCACCTGATACTTTTGAACGTACAAAAAGTAATTATGCATACCGGCAGTGGGTGTACACTGAATGGCTTCACATTGGCATGTGCAACTTCCACAGGTTTTTCGTTCTCAGCGGGCTTAGGAAGATCAACTGGCAATGAGTCTTTCCCTGAAACAAAAACTAAACTCATGTGATTATTCAAAATATACTGCCGTACTGCTTTATTGATATAGATATGCAGATGATCCCAAAAAGGGCTTTATAGTCGTTCACTTCAAGGATTGTCTTATGTAGGTTCTAATTTCAGACCAAAGGAATATTGGCACAATCAAGTACCCAGAATTTGTTAATTTCCAACAGCATTATGGGCTGCTACTTTGATTAGTGATCGAACCAACAATAGTAGTAAAAGTCATGTAGCTTCCATCAGTAACTTATTAGGTCACATTTAGTGATAAGTATTTATTTCCATGTATATTCAGGATTAAGATATGGGCCTATACTTTTTTATATTAGGAGTTTGTTAAGCTTTCTATGCTAGGAACATTTGATGCACACTAGTAAATATGATGGTTCAAATGTATGATAATTCATAATCTATTCTGAAACAGTTCCTTTAGAGTTATTTGATGCTCAACCATATTAAAAAAGGTCATAGAAGGATATGAGAACAATTAATATGGCCATTACTGAAAAGAGCAATGTTCACAAATTGTAAATAAAAGCCATTTGTTACTTATATGAAAGGAAAATTATATTTGAGACTCAAAAGTCAAAACAGCTGAAGAATTATCAAAAGCGTGACTAAAGTACAAATTCTGGTACTGGTGACAATTAATTTACAACTGAACTGCCCGCTCAGAGAAACCCATGCCCTCCTAATTTCCCATGACCCTCGTTTCTGTCTAATTCAATTAAGCACTAACATGTATTGGGGAAATGGGGAGTAGTGAATCCTTTGGACAGAAATTTGACAGCATGAAGAATAAACTCCTATAAACCAGAATGCACAAAACAAGATTTGTTTGTTCATATAGAAAGATATGACTGAATAGCAAGGTGCATATTCGAGTCAAAAAATAGCAAGGTGCATAAAGTGAACAATGAATCAAGTTGGTAAGTATAAATGGCTGCTATGATATGTCACTTCATATGTAGAAAATATATATATCTGTGCGTTCTTAACATGAATCGTCCGAGCAAATTCTACATCTTGGCAAGATCTTTAGAGGTACTGAAATGAGTTCTCCTTACCAGAACAAAGCCCCAATAGTCGACGTCGCCTCAAGCTAACCATACTTGAAATGCCACCTGCAGAAGAGTCAGAAATATGAAAAGATAATAAGCAAACGTAAACTTCGAGATTAAAATTAGAACATGAAAAAACTCGAGGGTTTTTGATGGCGCTAACAATTATATTTGGGATTGAGCTCACACTAACAACACAAGTATTGTGTATTTAATATCACCCACATTGTTCAGAGAAGTGACAAATGATGCTTGACTACTTTAAAGACTTGCCATGTGGACATGCTTAATCATTACTTGTACCAGTGTACAACCCAATTTCCATTCAAATGAACATGCAGGGAAAATAGTCATAAGAGAGCAACATATGGGCCATAACAGCGTGACAGTGTATACTTGTCAGCTTCTTAAATTACATGCCCAAAACATGAAAGCCTCAACTGAATGATAACAACAGGGAAAGTTCCAAATCATTCATCCAGATCAATGTATCCTACAATGCATCCAATGAGCATTCTACCATCGCAACTGATCTTTGAATCACCTTGAGCAAACGTGTACAAGCCCGCCACACAAAACTCAGATATGATAACAAAATAAGTGGATCGCAGGCCCTAGTTAAATTGCATACTGTATTACTATTATATAGGAGGCATATAATTCATCAAATCAAATGGATTACCAGCAACCCTGGCCCTGAGCATAAAAATCTCATTGGCACAGTAACCAACATGCATCCACAGTCACAAATTCCAAAACTTCTCATGCATCCACATTCACAAATCCCAAAACTTCCATCCGGACATTCTGAAAGGAACTTCACAGATAACGCGGACCACAAAGGACAACAAATGAGCAATATCGTAATAGACCAATTTTCCAACACAACGTACTATCCCACTGAATTTCCGACAAAGTCCCATTCCTATCACGTGGGGGGCACTAGTCAGGTTAAGCAAAGCTTAATGGAAGAGCAACTGAAATGCAGTAACCTCCATGGACTAAATAACTGCCTAAAAATAGAAATAAGAACTATGGCGCTGTGCTTGTCAGCACTTCCAGTTACCAGAAGTGAGCAGGCAGAGTCCAGGGCCTACAGAATCCTGCTATACATCTCAGAGTAAAGTCCTGCAGACAAGGGTTTCCCTTCCAACAGTAAATTGTACCTTCATCCTGCGGCGAGACTCGAGAAGCGCGTAAGGCTACAGAGAGAGAATTACAGAGTCTACAATCATCTGACACCAAACCAAGGAGTACAAGAATCAAAACTTGCTCCTCAAAGACTAATTTTTAGGCGTAATTCCCCATCATAACAACCATCATAGTATACGATTATTCCGGCCACCATCATCGACCTAACGAGTAACGATAGAAAACATGAATCAATCACAAACACAGACAGAGTGGGTGGCGAGACGCCTCGCCCAACAACCCCGTCGGCCACCCAACCCTCGCCACCCCCGACGAACCAACCAAGCAATCCACCACCGTCGAGAACGCGAGAATTCCGCCTGAAGCCCCGTCCCCAACTACCGCCACCTTCCAATCAATCCGCCGCAAGGCGCAGAGCGAACGCAAGACACACGCACGCACACACATCGCGGGCGCAAAGCAACCGCCGCCACGACAAAAACGACGGCGCGGGATTCAAGAAGCACGGAAACGCCGCCGGCGCCGTCGGGCCGGCCAGAATTCAGGCGCTCGGGCCAGCCGGCCGGCAGGCGGGGAATCGGTCATCAATGCGGCGGCGACGTCCAAGACGCACGCAAAGGCGTCGTAGATGGCAGCAAGAGGGGCACGTACCGGGCGGTGCCGGCGGCTTGCGGTGCGGAGCGGGCGCGTCACGGCAGGGCAGGGGAGGAGGAGGAGGAGACGAGGGGTGGGGGAGGAAAAGAAGTTGGTAGGAGAAGAAGTTGGCGNAGGGATACAAAGAGGGTGGCTCACATCTACCACCTTTGTTTCTCTCTCCTCCCTCCCCTNCTCTCTCTATCTCTCTCTCTCTCTCTGCGACGACGAGGCGAGGGACGACGACTCTTATCCCTCTCTCTCCTGCTCTACCGCCGCCTCTCTCTCTCCTGCTCTGCTCCGGGTGGGTTTCGTTTCTCTCTCTACATCCAATCCCTCCCTCCCCTCCCGTTAATTGCTTGGAGATTTCCTTTCCATCCGTTCCGTTTCTTTCTTTCTTTATTTCCTATTTTTTGTGAAGGGCGTTCCGTTTCTCCAGTTGTTTTATTTTTTATTTTTTGTGAAGGGCATCGGTGACGTCTCGGCGTGGCGGGGGGCGGGCTCGACGCGCCTTGGCTGCTGGTGCCGGGGTGGGGATGGACGGGTTTGCCCCTGCAGGCCGCGAAGGAGGACTCCATTCGCTACTGCCCGTGGACTTTTCAAGGTCAAGGGAGACGCTGACAGGGACCTTCACGTAAATATTAAAAATGTAAGGGTGTCCTCTCGACAAAATCGCGCGTGTTGCCAATTGGTGCGCTACGGAGGTACCGAAAATCCAAGGTACCCAAATTTGAGCGTACTCATACGGCCCTCGTAGAAAACAGTTCAAGTTCGGTAGGTTTTATAAAAGGTATACGTGTGAAGTCAAATATACAGGGTAGCTCGAGCTTGCAAATCTAATGGCGCCCTTGGGATTGTGTAATGCAACTAAATATTACGGATCACAAAGGCACGCTACCAAAAAAAACTAAAAAATTTCTCCTCTTGCCTTCTTTATTTATTTGTCTTAACGGACCGAACATAGTAGACTCGTGTTACAAAGATGAACTAATCTGTATTTTTATTTATTTTATGGTCTTCTTCTTTCCATCGACATCTATGATAACAATGGTAACCACTTTCAACCAGGGCATCCTTTGCTACTATCCCAAAATTGCACCTCTCCCAGAGGTCAAGGGCATGTCCACTTGTCTTGTGTCCTAACTTTCACCACCTATATAGGTGCCACTAAACTTTCATAATGAATATACGTGTGAAGTCAAAATACTGCATGGTACCTTAGAGCTCGCAAATCTTATGTCGTCAGCGGATGTGGATATATTATGTAACGCACAAAAAATTATGAGCCACTGCATGGAAAACACACGTTACAAGGATGAGCTCATAAATCCCCATTCATCCTTCTTTATTTATTTGTCGTCTTCTCATGTAACGCACCATATATTAGAGGCCACTACACGGTAGACGCGTGTTACGAAGATGGACCGATAACACTCTCCGTCTGCCTTCTTCGTTTATTTGTCGTCTTCTTCCTCTTCATTACTTTCCACTATGACAACGGTGAGCTGGGGACTATGTCCAACCATGCATCTCTTTTTGTCGTCCCGCAATTCTGCCACAACATGGCCACCCTGCCTTGTTCAAGTGGTGACTTCCACTGCCTATATAGGTAGCAAATGACTTTCCTCGCGTTGTTGTATCGCTCTTCTCTCAACACCATTTCTCCAATCATGTCCTCTTTTTTAATTTCAAATTTCTTCACCATCTTTTGCACAGTTCTTTTCCCAAGTTCTTTGCCACTAAACCTTACACCACTTGACTGCCCCAGTCCATTTAGATTCCACCGCCACCCCAACCCAAACCCTAACACCTATCCACCATTTTTTACAAGACCCACTACACATGATAAATTCTTAGAAGTTTGTTTTTATATACATGGAGGTCCAAAGCTACATCTTCTCCTATTTCAGGAGTAGGGCACCCAGGTTATTCATGGCCATGGTAAAAGCAAGCATTATTGCACGTCAATTTTGAATTGATACTTCTTGATGTAAGGGGTTGTTTTGTGCTCTTGTTGTGCTACCAGCACCCCCAAATCTTATGAGCTCTTATTTTCTATGATCCACATGTTAGTGACAAATTAGTTGTAACCTTGAAACATTTTTATAATATCACTCGACCAGTACTTCTTGAGTTCTATAATGTGTTTAACCAAACACCATGCATGCCTTAAAAAAAGAGTAAAGTCAATTTACCCCCCACCCCCCTTGTCATGCTATTTGAAAAACATCCATCAAATCAAAGCCGGATATTATACATTCCCATCTCTTCAAAATCAGACAAAGTACCCCTGCAACAGTTCAAAGTGGTTTTGATGGTGGTGTTGACTTTTTTATCCCAAAAACAAATATGATCAACACAAGATTATGTTATTAAAATAAAAAAAGATCACTAGGATAAACAAAACACAAGAGAAACCCTAGTATGTTTTGGAACATGAAAAGAAAAATAAAATATTTGGAGTTCATAAGAAAATATCATAAATTTATAGAAACTTAATTTATCCCTAAGAAAATAGAAAATATCAAGAAAAGTTTGGAAAATTTGAAAACATTATAATCAAGGTATAATGTATTGAAACATAAAGAAAAACTAGCATGAATGTAGTTTTGGCATTTTTTTTATTATTTCTAGATATATTTTCTATTTTATTAGGGGTGTATTCAATTTTTGGAAGCTTCTAAAGATATTCTCATAAGCTCCAATTATTTTATTTGCATATTCGTGTCCCAATGTATCACTAAGATTTTTCTCAAAATTATTGGAGGACCAGAGATATTTTTGTGAGTTGAAAACTTATTGTGTTTATCAGATTTACTTTGGGAATAAAAAATCAAAACTGTTTCGAACTATTGAGGGGCACTTTGCCGAATTTAAAAGATACAGGGGTGTATAATGCCCTGTTTTAGTTGAGGAGGGTTTTCCAGATAGCGTGACAAGATTAGGGGGCAAAATAGACTTTACTGTAAAAAAATGTACATTCCGCATATCAGATTCTAGTGAAAAGATACTCAAAAGTTCATAAATATTTGCTCCATGTACTCAGCAACATACTTGATTGAATAAGTTGTTCATTAACAAGAACATGTTTTTTTAATAATGGAATAGAAAATCCCAGTCTCTACACCATCAAAGATAGAACATGCGTAAATAATTCTTAGAGACACCAACTATGCTGAAATTGCAATGGTGAATTCGAATTGGTGATGATTTCTATATGCAAGTGAAATTATGCAAAGCATCCATAGGCACACCTTGTTCGTTACTAACAAATGGATGATATGTATGATCCTTATAATTATCCGATAGCTACGGGGTTGTCGTCATACTGTAACAAATTTAATTATATAATATACAAAATTTACCATTTCTAGATAAATCTATCCATTATCGCCTATTTATCTCAAGTTTCTGAAGACAACGGGTGACAAATTCTTATGTCATATTCTAGCTAGTTAGAACTTTTGTAACTTTTCTGTACTTCATTTATAGTATCTATTTTTTCTCCTAATTATCAAACAACAATGGCAAAGGAGAATAACATTGTCAAAAAGATCATATGCAATTTTGATGTAGGTACAATGGTAATCCTATTTCTAACCCCCCCCCTCTTGTACACCATAATTCTATACGTATAGTTTGGTCTAGTGACGACTCACACCTCTTGCAAATTGTTGATACCACATCTTTCTATGTAACTATTAGCATGAGCACACCTGCCAAGAGGTACCAGAGTTGTAAGGACTATGATCTTTAGTTTACATCTTGTTTCTTAACCTCTTGCCTTCCATGACTGATACTCACTATATTTTAATGCATGTTGTATTATTTTTGTCCTAAGTAAAAGTTATACAATTTGGACCAAACTCATAGAAACTATGAAGGTAGTTACAATATCAATTATATGTACTATCAAAATATATTATATAGTGGATTCAACGGAACAATTTTGATACTGTAGATGTTGTTATACTTTTGTATAAACTTAGTCAAAATTGGAAAATTTTGACTTATGACAAAGCTAATATGATATGAAAACAATCTAGACCAGGTATATTTTATTACATTGGTACAGGTGCCTTCAGAAACAATATTAACCATTTAGTCCCTCCATCCACTTCTAAGGGCACGTACAATACAACGGTTAGACTACAACCGTCTGTATAAGTTTACATAAGCAAAATGAGCTAACACGGTCATCGTTAAATCAGAGTATGTTGCTATCTACTATCTCGTCTACTGCTCTGGCCATGCTCCCAGGAAAAATAACATCAACTAGAAGATGTATTAAATATCACACATATAGTAAAATAGACAATCCGGTGTAAAGCTGTCTATTTAGTTGTATGTATGTCAAATAGACAACAACTATATAAACTGTTGTAGATGCCCTAACATATATTTCTATGATTTTTAGGACAGATTTGTAGCCATGAGAAATTGTATTTAAATGGAGTAATGATCAATCAAACCTTGGAAGAGAGGGAAAAATCAAACAATTAATGTGCATGCACCTTGGAAGCTGAAAATAAATCTTGAATTTTTTTTTAAAAAAAAACTCGATCAAATAAATGTGAATGCACCTTGGTGAAGAAAATGTTGAGCAATTAAGTCGACATGGAATTAAATCTAGCTAGTTCAAACGCTACAAATACATTTTTTAGGACAAATACTAAATACTAGAGATTTACTATCTTTTTGGGATTGGGACGGATGAAGTAGCTTATAGATGCAGATGCACTAATTATATGCTGCATCCTTTTGAGGTAATTTGTGAGCTCTCTACAGAGAAGAACGGGTGGCAGTTGGTTTGCACATCTTCTTCCATGCATTTGTGTTTTATCATCTCCTCTAGTTATTACTTCTTACTGTCCTTTTGAGCGGCATAAACACATAAATACCCCATCCACTCTGTTCCAAAAAAAAACCCCCATCCACTCGCATATTTTATCGGCGTAATAGCGTGTCCACGAAACATTCCTATAAGGCCAGAGTCTCAGTNGTTTCATGGCAATAAATTGTTTGACATGTCAGCATGTTTGCTGACGTGGCAGGGTTTTAATGAGGAAAGAGAAGAAGAGAGTTTTATGGCCATGACACTCCTTATGCACGGTTACATAGTCTCATGAAACTGTATGAAACTCCCACTGAGAGCGTTTAGTTTCATCACACAACATATTTTG
>JAZFNS010019999.1:47628472-47644910 GCA_037127165.1 Alloteropsis angusta | reverse complement strand
CCATACTGGTTAGGTTGCTTATGCTCATATTACTTATAATTCATACTTTTGATGGCTTAGTTATATGATGTTTGATTGGCAAGTTCTTGTTTGGCGAACTTAGATGGATAGAATAAGCTAAAACTGAAAGTAAGGCTTAAGAGTAGTAAGCTATTTCTTGCAAGAGTCTGTTTGCTTCTCTTGCAAGAGCGTGTTCGCTTCTCCATGTTTAATCTGTTTACTATCTCCTTATGAACCCAATAGCCTGCATGTCCTTGAAAACTCCTTTAGCAACTATAGAAAGTCAGGTTAGACTAGCTGAATACCTTTGTACTCAGACTTCTTTGACCCTTATTGCAGAGCTACCAGAAGATGTTCGCTAAGCAAGGTAGGACTCCAGAAGAAGAAGGGGCATGTTGATGAGCCCAAACATGTGCTCTTGTCTTTGTCTTGATTTCAGCTAAGTTGCCAGTGTTAAGACCAACCTTTGTGTTTATGGAATTTTTTAGAGTTTGACTTTGCATTTAAATTTATTTCTTACGAGTTGTAATAATTCTTATCCTTGATTAGTTATATATATTAGTTTACTTTGTCTATTATGCTCCTATATGGTGTAATTCTATGTATGTGAATTGTGCAGGTGTCGTGGAGGTTTCAGATGTCTGTTAGGCATCTGACGGAATACCGGGTTTATGCTGGTTGAAGTGCGTTAGCCGTGATTCTTAGTAAAATAATGATCCGATGTACCTGAGCCGGTTTAAACTGGTGAACTATGATCTTGTACTCTTGAATATGTTGCTTTTTACAAACACAATGTGTTTGGACTAATATGTGCTTGTCTACTATAAACAGCAGAGTGTGAATCTGATATACATAAAACTTTCCGTCGTTCTATTTGTTGCTATCGAACTAATAATGCCTTTTCTTTTGTTCTTTGTTATGGTCATACTGATATTCTGATCCATGTCGCTCTCTTCACCAGATTGTTCCTATGTATAGCAGCAACTGAAGATGATGGGTGGAACAATAGCCAAAACATGTACCTGAAAGCAAACTAGCAATGGCAATATTATGCTAACAATACCATGCATTATGTTATGTGTTTTCTTTCTGAAAGTAGCATTAGCCACAACTGTCCGCACTTAGTTTAATGTTAAGTGAAAATTTGTGAGTGTGAATTTGTGATTGATGCTCTGAAAGCAACCTGATAGTAGTTTGTTATGGTCTTATAGTTTCAGAAAGTGTGAATGCTCTGAAAACTGTTTTGCACAACGCCATTGGTTTGAAATATTTGTGAGTGTGAATCTGTGATTAGTTTGTATTTTGAGTCTGCTACATGGTGAAAAATATACTTTCAACACAATTCAGTTCAAAGTATTCAATGGATTGATTCCATGTGCTAGATGGATTTAAGCTGTTCGGTTTCAGTGGAGTTGTAGGAAAAAAATTCTAAACAGATTGAGTAACACATATGAAATCACTCAAACCAGGCCAGGAAGTAATTTAGTTTGGAATCCAACTGAAACGAAAAGTCCACACCGCACTAGGGAATTGAAGCTGGGGCATGGAAGGGATTCGGCGGAGAAATAAAAGCAAATAAGGGAAGGGAAGAATAAAGTGCACGGTTCATGGAGTGAGAAAAGTCAACAAATACGATTTTTGGATTCCGCTGAGCGAAAATAGGAGAAATGAAATATTGAAGATGGAACCGATGCCAAGGTTTTAGCAAAAATAAAAAAAATACAAAAATATCATCACCTAATAAAATAGTACTTGTTAAAAAATGTTACGTGTACTGCTCCTACCAAATACGATTTTCTAAAAACTACTGGACAAAAAATATTGTAAAATAATATATGATTAGAAAAACAAGAATACAACAAGATGATCGATCTCTTCATATGTGTGCAGAGTCAAATGGAGAAGAAAAGTCTCGTGTCACTCGTAACAAAAGGACTATTGGATGAAAAATGCAAATTAAAAATAAAACTGAAAATTACAAAATAAATTTGGAATAATGGAAAACAATTAAAACAAAAAAATATTAAAAAACAAAACAATAAGAATTTAAAAATTAATGGCTATAACAACGGACATATTAATAAAAGCTTATCAAGTAAGGCCCTGTTTGGTACAACCTACAAATTCATAGAGCTAAAATTGCTTAGTTCTGACTCTACAAATCTGCAGAGCTAGAACTGTGAGCTGATCAAAGATATTTTGAATTATTTTATTCTTCTTTTATATTTAAATTAGATATTTAAGATATTTTATTTTATTATATAAACACTAATTTGTATGTCCATTAGATCCGTGAACCCGTGAACTGACAACTGAGTCTTCCACCGTACGCCTTGAGGAGGTGGGCTGTGTTCGTCAGCCATCAGCCGTCAGCCATCAGCCGTCAGCCAGCAGTACTTTTCTCTCANCTCAGCCAGCGGCCATCAGCCATCAGCCAGCCGGCATTATTTTTCTCTGTGTGGCAGCCGGCAGCCGCTCAGTCCAACCCTAAACCCCACGAAGAGGCCCCCCAAACCCCAAAACCGAGAAAGCGATTTCATTTCCTCCTCCTCCTTCCTCTTTTCAATCCGCTCCCACCAATCATCCGCATCAATAGATGGATACTGGAATAGCATCCGCAATCTAGATTCCGTGCAATCGCGCCGGCACCAACCGACCGGTGAAGGAGCAGCCGACGCCGGGCACCCGCGGGGCAAGATGAGTACGGTGGACAAGATGCTCATCAAGGGGATCCGGAGCTTCGATCCGGACAACAAGAACGTCATCACCTTCTTCAAGCCGCTCACCCTCATCGTCGGCGCCAACGGCGCCGGCAAGACCGTATGTGTTCGATTCCTCACTCACAGCCAATCCCGTGCAGAGAGTGCTCCCGGCAGATTGGTTTTTCCCTGATTGATTTTTTGGATATCCCGTTTTCTTGCTTTTGCAGACTATCATCGAGTGCCTGAAGTTGTCCTGCACCGGCGAGCTGCCACCCAACTCCCGCTCCGGCCACACCTTCGTCCACGACCCCAAGGTGATATATGGTTTCCTGGCTCACTTACCTCTTCAGGGTGTATGGCATGCGAAGAATGGGAGCCTTGTATTTGGGAGTGGCGGGTCTACTCTATTTAATATGAACACTAGGACTTAGGAATCAGCTTAGGAGAATTTGAGAATGGTGGCAAATGTGGGATGAATTGCAACTCCCTCACCTGTTTGATGTTTGCTGGTGTTGTCTTGTAAAATGTAGGTAGCTGGTGAGACGGAAACAAAAGGGCAGATTAAGATGCGGTTTAAGACAGCAGCAGGAAAGGATGTGGTGTGCATCCGATCCTTCCAGCTTACCCAAAAGGCGTCGAAGATGGAGTTTAAGGCAATTGAAAGTGTTCTCCAGACTATAAATCCACACACGGGGGAGGTCCGCACTTTTTGCTTATTTTCTTTTTCTGTTTGGATTTTGAGGGGGTGTTTAGATGTGGGAAGTTGGTGAAATTTGGTGAAAAAGTTGCCATTGGGAAGTCTGTTCTATACAAGAGAGAGGCACGGTCGTTAGTGTGAAATGTTTTCACCAACTTCCCACATCTAAACACCCCCTGAGTTGTTGATCTTTGCATTTCTAGTTTTAAAATTATAGCATATTATAGGATTACGGGGAAGCAACATATATAATGGCGCTGCTTTGAAAAATCCAGGATAACAAATTTCTGAACAACTCTTAGTGAAACAACAACATATTTGCTTTGTTTGTGGTGTCTTTGAATTTTCTCATGACACCAAATTTAACACTGAAAGGAGTTATTGCATCAATTTCTGTATAGAGTTATGCAATGTTTTCTATTTCAATTTGTTCTATGTCAAAAGATAACAAAATACTCTTTTACTCCCATTGCATCGATAACAGTTGAAATGATGAAAATATCTTGTGAATCATGGAATGTTTCTGGTAATCTAAAGGACATAATCTCCTCATTCCTTTGTATTTGTCTCTCATCATAAAAAAATTCTATCCATCACACTTCTCAGCAAGCGATATCATTGTATTCAGACAGCAGTGTTTGCACATAAAAACCATGTCGTCAGGCAGTGGAAATTTGACTCCTGTTGTTTGGTACTTTTGTTGGTTGTAAGTTTTATGTAAGGATCTGTATATGTTTCTCACTTACCGGTACTAGTGTTTCTTATTTTGGGTTCAAATAGGTTTACTCATTGACATATTGACTTTAATTGGTTATATCTTAGTACAGAAGGTATGTCTCAGCTACAGATGTGCTGACATGGATAGAGAGATTCCAGCCTTAATGGGTGTTTCAAAGGCTGTACTGGAGAATGTTATATTTGTCCACCAAGATGAGTCCAATTGGCCTTTGCAGGACCCGTCAACGCTTAAGAAGAAGTTTGATGACATTTTCTCTGCCACCCGGTACTTAAAAGAACTACTATTTAGATATTTCTCAAGATTTTTGGTTGAAACTATCATTACCAGTTTGAAATAGCTTGCACTTTAAATAATGCTTGCTTCAAGGTCAATGAGCTGATGCCATTTTTCATAATTATCGCCTAAATTCCTCAATTTCTCAATTCAAGTACAGCTATACCAAAGCTCTTGAAGTCATAAAGAAACTTCACAAGGATCAAGCTCAAGAGATCAAAACTTTTAGATTGAAGCTGGAGAACCTTCAGACTGTTAAAGACCAAGCATATAAGGTACTGTATTTTTTTTACAAGTCTAGGTTGCCACCTTGTTTTTTTTTTGGCTTTGCATGTAACTAAATCAGTATCAACAAATATAGCTATTATTACTTTTGGACACTGGCATGTGCGTATTCCACACAAGTATCTGATTATTTTCTCAAACACACAGGAAAGCTGTGTATTGTTGTACGTATTAAAGAAGCAGAGAAGGGTTGGGAGAACCCCAAGTACACATGCACACCCACACACTTAGTTCTTAGTCATGTATCTGATTATGCCATATGTAAACTTGTTACTCTGTGAGGAATGGTCATGTGATTTTTCGATGACCTATAATAATAACTTTTTTTTTTCAGAAGATGAATTGTTAAGTATGAAAAGTTGGTTACATGACTTGCACAGTTACCTTGCATATAGCTATCTACCTCTAGGACCAAAATTGTTCAGTTTTACCTTTAAAATCTCAATCAATATGTTTTTTTTAGGTTTTTATGTTCTGCAGATTCTAATTGGTAGTGGTGAAAAATGACAGTGTTTGGAAATTTTAAAGCAACATGTATATATGAGAATGGACAAATGAAAAATAAAATTGTGAACACTTTTGACAGCAAAATAATATATTCTTATTTCTTAGCACATTGAAATTAGTTTGACAGGAAACTGATTCGAAATTCTACATTGTTTGTATAAGTAACTGGTAACTTAGATCTGCATTCTTCAATCTTCTCTTTTTTCCATTTCCTATTCTAAATTATAGAGATTGGCATATTAGCGTTGTACTGATAATTACAGCTGTTATTGATTTATCTCGGTCATATTGCTTTCGGTCCAGTTCTGTTTCAAGGTAGTTGTTTGGGGCAAATGTGTGTTTGTATAACAGATGTTCAGAGCAAAACTGAACACATTTCACACTTGTACTATGGAGTTTAGTTTAGAGGGAAAACTGTTCCATTAATTCCACTTACTTTTGCAGCTCCATGAAAATATTGCTCAAGATCAAGAGAAATCAGATGCCTCAAAATCTCAAATGGAGCAACTGAAGACAAATATCGAAGGTATCAAGAGCGAAATGCTACATCTGACAAAAAAATTAGATGAACTGAGAAGACTTCAGGGGCAAATTAGCACCAAAGCAACGGAGAGAAGTACATTATTTACACTTCAGCTGCAACAGTATGCTGCACTTTCTGAGGAAAATGAAGGTAAAGCTCTGACTAGTATGCCCTTGGGCCTAAAGGTTTTCTCCAACATGACAGCAGTTGACCTTTGTTTTGTTCAGATACTGATGAGGAACTTATGGAATGGCAAACAAAATTTGAAGAAAGGATTGCACTACTAGAAACTAAAATCAGTAAACTAGGGAGAGATATGGATGATGAAGCAACAACGAGCTCAAAGCTGCCCCAGACAATATCTGAGTTAACACATGAAATAGGGAAACTCCAGGCAGAAGCTGAGGTAATCATTTCTTCTATTTTAACTGCTGGCCATTTTCTCTCTTTTTTAGTCATTATAGTTGAGTGTAATTCCGTGCTTATGGTTTTCAGGCTCACAGGTCTATGAAACAAGAACGAGACTCTGTCATCAAAAAGATATTTGCCAAACATAATATCGGGCCAGTTCCTGATTTCCCCTTTACAAACGATGTTGCTATGAACCTTACAAACAGGATTAAAGCGAGACTCTCAAATCTTGAGGATGATTTGCAGGCGAAAAAGGTTTCCTTTCTTCCTTTTGGAATTGCTTCTGATGTATACTTTTACCATATCTTTCTCAAAATTAAACTTTATGTGGAGTTGTCCATATTGTGAGCTTGCTTTTTTCTGCATTGTTTTTAGTTTGCAGTTTTAGTCCTTTTGGGTTGTCATCTCAGTGGCTGGATGCATGATCATGTATCATGTTCCAAATGATCTCTGCTGAGGAAGGATATTAATGCATTTCATTAAAACCGTCTGCCCTGTACAGTTGGGCGCTTCATCAATAAAGGTCTTTTTGGATCCATGTAATAGTTAGCTACCTAATAACCAATAGCTGCTAATTATTAGCAGTTTAGGAGGGTGGTGTTTGGATCCACCTGCTAATAGATAGTAGGATAGTTGGTAAAACTATTAGCACCCTCCAACTAATTATTAGCAGGATGGATTGCTACTAATTAGCAGGTGCGTTTGGATCCCACCAACTAATTTTAGCTGCTAACCATTAGTTCTAATGGATCCAAACAAGCCCTAAATGTACATACTAAACATGTTTGTTTTCTTTTCTTGAGCAGAAATCCAATGACGATCAGTTAGATGTTTTCTGGAAACAATATCTTAAAGTAAATGCTCGCTACTCTGAAGTTGATGGCCAGATACAGTCTAAGATTGAATCCATGGTTAGTGATGCAGAGAATACTGGAATTACCTATACCAATGCTTTCTAAGCTTTCTTTCAGATACCATTTCCTTATAAACTAAATACTTTTCAGTCAGGTATTTCAAGACGCACTAAAGATAAAGAGAAAGAGCGTGATGCTGAAGAAATGGAGCTTTCAAAACTTAATCTGCCCCGTATTGACGAAAGGGAAAGGCATATGGTATTTATTCAACTAGTGATCATTTTGTTTCCAGGGTTGTGGGTGCCCCCAATTGTGTATTTATCATGTTGCAGTGCGGCAGTGTCTAAAAAAATTTGGCATATGGTATTTATTCAACTAGTGGTGATTTTGTTTTCAGGGCTGTGGGTGCCCCCCATTGTGTATTTATCATGTTGCAGTGCGTCAGTGTCTAAAAAGATTTGTGAAAATGTCATGTATGTAGTACACGATGCACCAGTTGAGTTTCAAATTCATCCTAGATGTAAAGAAACAAAATAGACAAGCAGTCAATCTGGCACTGTTCGTCATGTGCTGATTGTAACATGTTTGTTTTTTGAATCTCAACATCAAAGATAAATTTGAGATTGAACTTTTGCAGGTTCACGTAACTTTGTGTATTCCACATGATTTTCTTTTGAAACATGGTAAATGTTGGGTTACCTATATTTATGCTAAGGGGGACACCCGAGCCATGGGACACCAATGCATTCCTGTTATTCGACCTACATGACTGTTGGCAATGTTCACCTCACCAGATGCACTTGGCTGTTTTTATAGGTTCATTTGTTTGCACATTGCTCAGTTTTATCCAAAAAAATTGAAAAGTTTATCAGCATTTCATAATTTTGAATCTCAGATCCGTAGCGTTACTGTTTCTTGGCCAGTTTGGCGGTGTCTGGTAGACTGGCACTTGTTCTGCGTGGTTTTGAATCTTTTGATTTGTGTACTTCGTGTGCATATTTTGAATTTCACTTGTTTGCAGCCAGTTCCTACTTGGGATTGCTGGTATGCAATCATTCTCCATCTTGAGTCACTGTTCTGCGAATTAAATTCAAAACTTGGATGTTCTGAGGCTGACATGTGCTCTCTTGGTTTCCTCTGGGAAAGCCGGCTGCCAGCAGTAACTGACCAGTTAACACTGTGATTTGATTGTTTGGAACCCTTGGTTTCATTGATTGCCCAAAGATGTTGAATTTTAGTGGCTCTTGCACTCGTGCCGCCTGTATTTATTTACTTTTGTTTTCTCTTTAAAGTATGGAACTCTTAAATTTAAGTAACTTTTTATATCTTCATTTCAAATAGCAAATCGAAGTTGAGAGGAAGGCACTTGCCCTTCGAGAAAGGGACTTTGATTCAATTATAGATCAGAAGCGGATAGACATATTGAGTTTGGATCAGAAAATTAAAGCACTTCAGCGGGAGAAAGATAGCATAAATAGAGATGCTGATGACAGAGTAAAACTGAGTTTGAAGAAGGATGCATTGGAAAGCTGCAAGGAGAAGCTCAATCAGATGCATGTTTCTTTCCTTTCTCTTAATGTTTTGTGTATTCTGTGCATTCAACTAAGACCCTTGAACTCTTCATATTATATATAAAAAAATAACACTTGGATTATAAAATGCAGGGTTAATGAGCACAAGGACAAAATCAGAAATGTTCTTAGGGGGCGGCTTCCTTCTGAGAAGGATATGAAGAAGGAGATCAATCAGGCCTTTTGGTTTGATCTAATTACCCCATTTAATATATGTGTAATCAATATTGTTCAAGTACATACTCATGTGATCAATCTTAATTATATTTACCTATTCAAATCTGTAGTTACAGTAACAGCTTTAGTTGGACTACTGGATTGGTAGCACTAGTATCTTCGGCTGTGTACACGTCCATGGATTATTTGTACCTTAAATATGAACTCAGTGCATATACAGAAGTTAATCATATACAGAACAGTTTTTTCCCCCGAAAAGAACAGTGTATTAGCTTATCTATATGCTACCCAATAGATGTGCTTTAGAGTTTAGGCTTTGTATGGATTCAGATTATGCTGTTAGGCCAATAAACATAAAATCCCATAGCTTGGTTCCATATAATGATATAGCATATACTCTTATAGTTGCAATACCACATGTGACACTTTATGTTTGGTATTTCTGCATCTACTAATGAATAATGACACCATTGATTCTGCTTACTCAGGCCTGTGGACAAGGAATACAATGAGTTAAAATCGAAATCCCAGGAAGCAGAGCAGGAGTTTAAATTAGCTCAGAGCAAGGTATCTGATGCTAGAGAACAATTAACAAAGCTTCGAAAAGATTTGGATGGTAAGATCTTGTCAGTTTATATTTTAACTTAATACCAAGTTGGCAAAGTTTAAAAGGTCCACTATGTTTTGATTTGGGAAATTTATTAGATGGTGGCTATTTGGTTGGGCTCGTCTTTAAATTTTCCTGAGAAAAGAACGAATTTGAAACGATTAGGTGGTCCAAGGCTGTTGTTCAACTACATGTTTTTTGTTGGTGTGTTTTTTTAGGGGTTGTTATGAGGTGTGGTTATTTTCATAACCTCGTTCATTTAAAAGATAATTGTTAATGTCGCACAAAGCCTGTGAATCGACGTCAAGTATTTTTTAACTGGCGGGAGTTCTTAATACAGGAGCTTTAGTTTTATTATTTGTTCAATGCACCTTGCTACTGATACATATATTAAAGCAGTGTTATTGTTTGTTCCTATTGTTATGTTTGCAACCACTTCATTTGGTACAGTAGGATTTTTGTTAAAAAACTATGATACTTCATTTTGTGTAACAGTTATGTATGCAAATTGTTCTTTGTGGCAAATAAAATGCAGATTGAACTGCTTGTTGGTTCATTTGTTTATATTTGTAAAATTCCATGCTATTTGCTTGATGAATATGTACGACCATTCATATTTAGCAATTTTACACAGCAAAAAGAAGATTCCTGGACTCGAAGCTTCAATCTATTGCACAGATCTCTGCTGACATTAACATGTTCCCCAAAGTTCTGCAAGATGCCAAGGACAAAAGAGATGAACAGAAAAGGTTGATATCCAAGTCTATGCTCTTCTGTTGAAGCTGTTTTATATGTAGATACTTAAAATAAAGGATTTCTTTCATATGCCCAAGCACAGATTAGAGATGTATGCGCATGGAATGCGGCAGTTGTTTGTACCTTTTGAACAAGTGGCTCGCGATCGTCATGTATGCCCATGCTGTGATCGTCCTTTTACACCTGATGAGGAGGATGAGTTCGTAAAGAAAGTAGGTGATCAAACAATCAAAGGTTGTTCTTTTCCGTTAAATGCTGGACTTGTTCACTGATGTTGCTTCCTCCTGCCTCTCTCAGCAAAGGATGCAGAATGCAAGCACTGCAGAGAGAGTTAAAGTTCTGGCCATGGAATACTCAAATGCTGAAACCTATCTTCAGCAACTGGATAAACTTCGTACTGTCTATGATGATTGTATAAAGCTGGTTGAGGAGACCATACCTCTAGCAGAGAAGAACTTGAATCAACGTATGGTGGATGAAAGTCAGAAGGAACAAACATTTGATGATGTTAGTTTTCTGTTATTGACCCCATCCACTTTCAATTCTCGTACACAAAATTGTTGAAAGGAGAGCAACAACACTTACAACTAATTATAGCTAATTTTCACTGATCAAAACAACTCCATAATTATCTTCAACTCCTATTATGTGTCCTTATAATGATTCTGTTGACTTAATGCTCTTTCAAACTAGTCTATGAAAGGGTTATTATTTAATTTATTTGACTAGTTAAAGCGGATGGTTTATGCATCTGGTGTTCTTTTCATAATTTGGAAATAAAATTTTGAAGACTTGATATTTGGATCATGCATTAAAGTAAAAGTCCTATTCTTCAGAAAGATGCAATACAGTGATGTTACTCTGAAGCTTGAAGTTGTTATAAATTGGGCCTCCCGCATAGGTTGTGGTAGGATTGGCTTCTCTTAATGTAACTGTGAAACCTGTATGATTCTGTGTTTAGCAGTTAGCTGATGTCATACTTGTTTGTTATTATGAGATCACTACTTTTTGAGCAAACACGAGCTGAGTCTTCTATGACCACATTATAGCTGCATCACTTCATGACAAATAAGATCCTTTTATTACTTTTAAGTAGATCTAGAAGAGACGTGATGTGTTGTAGTGTTATTTATTAAGGATGCTTTGTATTATATATCTAAACCATTTTGGTACCTTTTCTATTTTCCCATGCTTTTCTTTTTATTCCAAGAGTTCCATTTTTAGACAATGGTAGTTTTCCTTAAAATCAATATCGTGATCCTTGTTGCAGCTTTTGGGTGTTCTTGCCCAAGTTAAAATGGACAGGGATGCAGTGGAAGCCTTGTTACAACCAACTGATACTATTGACAGGCATGTACGTGAAATACAACAGCTGGGTGGAGAAGTAGAAGATCTTGAATATAAACTTGATTCTTGTGGCCAAGGTGCTAAATCTTTGGACGAAATCCAACTGGAGCTAAACTCTTTACAGAGGACAAGGTATCTGATTTTGAAAATTTTTCCCAGTGACATGTCTGCAGCACCATTGTACAATCCGGTTCACAGGTTTAGAATATGTTGTTCAAGGTGCTAAGTTCATAAGATATTTTGGTGAACAACTGCACATCCAATTATCTCTATTAGAGAAGTGATCTCTTTTATGTCACCTTTTCAACTCCTAGCTTTACTAATAGAAAACAAAAGATAGGGAAGTAGAGGGTGGTTTGTTTGAGACCCTATGTAATTGAGGATATCAGTCCTATCAGTGAGACTTGGATCTGGTCAAGTCAGCTTGATCTAAAGAGATTCTACCTCTATTCGAATGGGTTTACCTTGAGGAAGTCCTGGTAACAGTGAGATATGAACTGTACCTTTGGAGTTTGGCTGGAGCTCAAGGAGTATCACATCTTGCTCTAGTGCCTACCAATTGGTGAGTTCTTTGGATACCGGTGAAGCGTTAAGTCCATAATAGGCGAGGGAGAAAGAAGGTTCTGGGTTCTCTGTGTGTGGTGTAGTAAAGGAGGTTCTAAACTCCCCTTTCCATTCTTCTTTACGCAGTTCTCCTGTATGTTGAGAAAAAAAATGATGGGCTTGAAGTAATTGTGTTGGGTCAATATTGACATACTCTACACAATATAGCATTGAATTAGTTATGGCCATTAGTTTGTGATATGTAAATAATTCAGTGTTTCAATCGCGACACAAGGCGAGCTGCGTACATCTTATCGCCTAGGCGCTGCCTGGACGCCTAGTCGACATCTAGGTGACACCTTTGAAACACTGGTAGAATTTTGAAGGATGATGCATAATGCATGTGCACGGGTGCACCCACAGTTTGAGAATGCTTTGTCCCAAGACGAATCTCCATCTTCATTACATATATATTTATCCAATTTCCTCTGGATATAAACACAAATGAGCATACAGACTACTTTCTCAGTTATGTTTTGATACGGCAGTATTATATGTACGTCTTTGATATTCATGGTAAATAATTTTGACAACCATGATTTTCCTTTTTGACTTATGCTTCGAACTTGGAAGCTCCATTATGTCTCATGTGGTCATCTGTTTGGCAGGGACACATTGAGTATCGAAGTGGATGATCTTAGGGATCAGCACAGAAAACTAAATGAGGATTGGACAAGTGCTCAGGCGAGATGGCACCATGCTCGTGAAGAGAAGATGAAAGCTTCAAGCACAGTGGATAGATTCAAAAAAGTTGAAGCGGAATTGGTGTGCCTTGCTAAGGAAAAAGAACAACTGACCATAGAAAAGAAGGTACTCACTGATTCCTTTTATATGCAATATCACTATGGATTTGACTAACTATTTTACGGCTGCAGTGCAATGGAGCTGACCAGTAGCCACACTGAATGGGCTGGGAAGAAGAATACTGGGATTAGATTGGTTTCATTCTTTAATATAAAACCATGTGCTTGTGCTCTTTTAATAGTTTCAATCCTAACTTGAAAGTAACTTGACATTGCACAAATCATGATGCAATAATCAGCAGCAAAGATGCATCTAGAGTATCATATGGTTCAATTTTTTAGGGTTAGGCCTCTGTCTGACTGTCTGCCTAGCAGATGACTACGTGTGTCCATCCTTTTCCCTTTGCATCTGTCCTGTACACCCATACCATGTCATCAGTATGCGGTGGTCAAGTACTTTGTTCCCCTGAATGTCAGGCATACTCTTGAGGTCAATTTTTTCCATGACTTGTTTTTGGTTGACTTTTGTTTGCTGTTGGTTTTGAATTGCATGTTCTTATTAGCCTCATCATTGCTTCTTGTTGTACACCTATGTTCTGCTGTTTTTGCTTCAGTACCATTGTATTTCTTGTACTTACGCATGCTAACTATTTTATTTCAATGATTTAGCTTTTAGAAGAGTCTCTTGATCCATTGTCTAAAGAAAAAGAGAGCTTGCTGCAAGAGTATAATACTTTGAAGCAAAGGTTTGATGAAGAATATCATCGGCTGGCAGAAAGAAAAAGGGACTTCCAGCAAGAACTTGATGCACTTGGAAGGCTCAACATGAAGATCAAAGAGTATAGTATCTCTTTCCATTCTGCTTTTTGTTTTCCAATTTTACTGCTTATCTGTAACCCCACAGTATATTCTCAGGTTCTTGGATTCCAAGAGAGTGGAAAGGCTTAATGATTTGCAGGAAAAACTTTCTCTTAGCCAATCTCAGTTACAGAATTGTGAGGCAAGAAAGCAAGCAATCTCAGCTGAGTTAAACAAGAGCAAAGAACTATTGCAGGGTCAGGGTCAGTTGAAAAGAAACATAGATGACAATCTCAACTACAGGAAAACAAAGGGTGAAGTTGATCGACTTACTCATGAAATAGAGTCACTTGAAAAGAGAGTGCTTTCAATAGGCAGCTCCTCTACTATAGAAGCTGATCTGAAGCGGCATTCTCAAGAAAGAGAGAGGCTTAATTCAGAGGTATTGTCTATTCACAGTAAAATTTTTAAAAAAGTTGCCTCTCATACGCTCATAATCTTGTGATACTTCTGCCAAATATAGCACGGTATTTGGTATGTGTAGTGAAAACATTTCAATTTGAATATGGTTTACTTGTGTAGACTGGACATCATGAAATTGATCTGGGTGGATATGCTTGCAGTTTAACAGGTGTCAAGGAACGCTTTCTGTCTATCAAACTAATATTTCAAAGCACAAGCAAGAGCTTAAACAGACACAGTACAAGGATATTGAGAAGCGATATACTAATCAACTTCTCCAACTTAAGGTAGATGGTGTGGTATTGTAGTATGCGTTTCTGTGACTGATCTTTCTATTATAGATCTAAAAATTGATGTGGTTGCAGACAACTGAAATGGCAAACAAGGACTTGGATAGATATTATGCTGCTTTAGACAAGTAAGTACCTTGTGTCATCATTACATCCTATGTAGTTCTACAAGAATTTTACTAATTCCCTGTGCTTGTTTTCTTCACTTAAATAAGACCATCAGTTTGCTCCTTGCATTCAAGATTAGCATGCTTTCCTTCAAAGTAGTTATTGGTAGAAAATATATAATTTACTCCAATTACTCCTACGTCCTATTACCCAAATAACTATAGATAAACTTGTTTTTTCCTTAAAAGTAGCAGTAGGCTTCCCACCAACAGTCTTGTTGCCTAATCATAAATCATGTTACTGTCAGAAAATTCATGGGTGCAGTACTAATGTCTTAAGTTGATACACATTGCAAATTGAAAAAAGCGCAATCTTATTAATATTCCACGCTAACTGAAAACCTAACTACACTACTAGTATCACATGAAAGACAACCAATACATTACTTCTGTGGCCTAGTGTGCTAGACTTGCTATAACATCAACATCAACATAGCCTTTTGTCCCAAGCAAGTTGGGGTAGGCTAGAGATGAAACCCAAANGTGGGCCAATTCATTGGAAAGGCCAACATTTGAACGACTTGACAGGGTCTTAGTGAGCACTGAATGGGAGCAGAAATTTCCACTTGCAACTGTTGTTGCTTTAAGCAGGGAAATTTCAGACCATACCCCTGTTCTACTAAACACTGGGGAAAAAGCTCCAACTAAGGGACAACCCTTGTTCAAATTTGAGTTGAGTTGGCTCCAAAGAAAAGAATTTTTTGGCATGGTGACAGATGTATGGAAGAAAGAAAATAGAGGCACAACACCCCTGCAAGTCTGGCAGAATAAAATAAGAAGGCTAAGACAATTCCTGAGAGAGTGGGGCAAAAACTTGAAAGGTGTAATGAAGAAAGAAAAGGAGGAGTTAATAAAGAAAGCTAATGAGCTGGATGTTAAAGCCGAAACTAACCTGCTAAATCAGCAGGAGCTGGCTTTAAAGCAGAATATTAAGGATAGGTTGACTCAACTCCTAAGAGAGGAAGAGATCAACTGGTTCCAAAGAGCTAAAACAACAGATCTGCTGGAAGGAGATAATAACACAAAATACTTTCAGATGATAGCAAATGGTAAGAGGAGGAAAACCAGAATNAGTAATAGAAGGGGATGAGAATCTAAAGAAATACATCACAAACTATTACAAGGGCCTTTTTGGTCCTAGGAGAGACAACAACTTATCTCTAGATGAGACTTTGAGAGAGGACATTCCTCAGGTCTCAACATTAGAGAATGAAATTTTGACGGAAGATTTCACGGAGAAGGAAGTAAGAGAGGCGATCTTTCAAATGAAACACAACAAAGCACCGGGGCCAGATGGTTTCCCAATCGAGTTCTATCAGGTGTTCTGGAATCTCATTAAGGATGACCTAATGGCCATGTTCAGAGAATTCCATAAAGGACAACTGCCTATTTTTAGTTTAAATTTCGGGATCATATCTTTGATACCGAAACTACAAGAGGTTAAGATGATCCAACAATATAGACCGATTTGTGTGCTAAATGTGAGCTTCAAAATTGTCACTAAAGTTTTGGCAAACAGATTTACGACAGTGGCTAATAGAATAATCAAACCAACACAAACGGCGTTTTTGCCAGGAAGATACAATATGGAAGGGGTAGTCATACTACACGAAACACTTCATGAACTAAGGAGAAAAAAGCAAAGTGGACTCATACTGAAACTTGATTTTGAGAAAGCATATGATAAAGTGAGCTGGCCTTTTCTGCAACAAGCCCTGAGAATGAAAGGTTTTTCTCCTCTTTGGTGCAAGTGGGTAGAAAGCATTGTTAGTGGAGGAGTGTGGGAGTTAAAATTAATGACGACATAGGACATTTTTTCCAGACAAGAAAGGGATTGAGACAAGGGGACCCACTGTCACCTTTGCTATTCAATGTTGTAGCCGACATGCTCGCCATGCTGATTTCTAGAGCTAGAGAAAATGAACA
>JAZFNS010019999.1:47593097-47604143 GCA_037127165.1 Alloteropsis angusta | reverse complement strand
ACTCTCCCCACTCAATCTCTCTTTTCATGTTGTCGATTTTTTCAACAAATATATTTATAATAAACTAATTTTGTTATTATATTCAATTTGGCATACCATTGTTACTAAAACATTGACCTTGCACTAGCTGTATTTATTGCAGATGATTTATTCAAAATGATACGAGGACATCGCTCCATCGAAAGACATAAGCACTACCACTAGCATAGGCAATATTGATCAACTATTGTCTATAGTGTTCAGTATCTGATACTATAGAACTAATTTTGTATATTATATTTTTAGATAGCGACAACATTAGCAATAGTGGAAGTGGGTCTACCATATCTGGTGACCCGCCACCTCTACCAGATCCTACAGAACGTAAGAGACGGCGAGAAAGAGAACGATATGCACAACTATCTTACCAGCAGAAGAATCAGTTACTTAAAACATCATGAAGCTTGTCACATCATGAAGCTTGTCAGTAAAAGAAAGTTAATGTAGAGCTAAGGCTCGCACCTGAGCAAATTGAAGCAAGACGTGCAAACGCTAGGGCACGTTATGCAAACTTAACACCTCAACAAAGGCAGGCAATATGTGACCATCAGATGTTGCTATATGCAAAGATGACATCGGAGCAAAAACAAGAAAAAAGAAACAATGAAAAAACACGTCATGCAATACGACGCGACTCTTCTGGTAAAAATTCCCTCACAATAAAGAACCCTTTGTATAACTCATGAGATTTAGATTGACAAGTCCTTTCTAGAAAATAAGTAAGACCGAAAGTCGCCATATTCTTCATTGTTTTGTTCTAAGATTTTTATTCAAATAAATTGGCTAACTTTACTATGTATACATGGACCAATTGTTGAGTTTGCAATTCTAAAGATCTTGCTGTGTTTATTTCAGAATCTTGTACATGCTACTGGCATGGTACACTTAAAAAGAATAGTTGCACTTCTCTTCCTAATCCTCCACGGCCATGGTAACACTCGGCTTACTAATCCAAGTCTCTATTTTTATTTTGACACAGTTATGGAGTGAGCTCTAGGCCATGTTTGTTAGGTTAAGTGAGTGTAAATTCGGTAATCCCGTTGCAACGCACGGGCATATTAGCTAGTTTAACTTAATTGGCAAGCAACACATACTGTGTGTAGAATATTGGGGAAACACACCACACCCTAGGAGGGGGGTGACCTTTCATTATATAGGCCGGATAGGCTTGGAGTACAAATAAAGTACCATACGAGGCTATAGACCTATACATATCTAATACCCGCCCGCAGTCGTAGGGGAGGGTGAATGAACATCAAGACTAGACCTAAAATCAGAAGACCCTTGGTCATAATGTCTGCATACTGGTGAGATGAAGGAACATGCAACACTAACTTCGCCTAGAGCCACTTTCTCACGAACATAGTGGATATCAATCTCAATGTGTTTAGTGCGACAATGATGTACTGGGTTGGAGAGAGGAAGATGAAGCTCCTAGAGAAGCTGACGTAGCCAATAGCATTCAGCCACGACATGAGCCACAACACGGTATTCCGCCTCGGCACTAGAGCGAGAAAACGAAAAAACCAAAGTGTTACCGAGATAGATACAATAGCTGCCTCGTATCTAGACAGCCTGCCCAATCAGCATCAGAATAAGCAGTGAGAGAATCAACCGGACCCGTGCCAATATAAAGACCATCAGACAATGTTCCCTTCAAGTATCGAAGAATCCGCTTAAGTAATGCAAGAAGAGGATCTCTGGGATCATGCATAAATAAGCATACCTGTTGTACAGCAATGTTAGGGCGAGTAAGAGTAAGCCACTGAAGGGCTCTAGCAATGCTCCTCTACCAAGATGGATCAGCAACTAGGGAAACAAACTGTTTCTGTGACAAGAACCGTCCAGCTGATGTGCGTGCGTGTGACAGAGACCATATTATCCACGAAAAAAGTTTATATAACCCCCTAACATTTCAACGGTGTTCTACTTCACCCCCTCATCTTCAAACCGGATTTTGTCCACCTTAAACTTTGTAACCCCCTGAGTCGGGCTTAAGTGGTTTGGCATTGCGGTTTCGCCTAGGTGGCAGTCCAGAGTGGCTTACTTGCGCATGGTGGATGTTGGGCCCACAGTTCCCTAATCGCTAGCCTTGGCTTTCCGTATGAGGATGGCGAGGTCCTCACGCATGCATCTGCGCGACATACCACCACATCACTAGCACTAATACTCCCCTTGATGCTACGAAAGTCACAACTCCTGCTCGTTCCCCGCCATCACTCTTGCATAAACACATGAGAAGCAAACAAGGGGTACATATAATGGGAGAGCCATAGGGCCAGCCAAAATCCAAAATGAGAGAGGTCCAAACAGACAGGGGTACATATAATGGGAGCGCAGCAGAGAGGCTCCAGGTGCATACTTGCTCGTAAGTCACGATCTGGCTGCGGACCGGCGCATCAACGAGGATGAACATGGAGCGGAGCGGAGCATGCTGCCAGCAGTGGATCACCTGCCAGGAGGCGGGCCTGGCCGAGAGCTTGAGGCAGCATCGGGCAATGCCTCCGTGGGCAGGGCCACCGATCAACACCGAGCTGCAGGCAGTGGTGGAGCGGTGCATGCTTGGGTACCAGCACTATGTCACCAGCAGGTGCGGGATGACGGCACCAACTTCGTTGCCCCGCCCTGGTGTATCGCCTTCAAGAGTGCTCCATCCGTCTGCTCTACAACCTCTTTGGGAGAGCTTGGGGTCATAGCTCAACCTCGACGAGTTCGTCGACGGGCATGGCCCCTTCATTCGTAGAGGGAGAGCATGCAGATCATGACTGGGCAGATTGGCAAATGGTGCTCGTCAACGGCCTCCATCACCGAACGTTTTAACAGAGGCACGCTCTCTCAGACCATCTTGGCACATTCGTGCACATCGTGAGGCAGCGAGAGCGGCAGCATGCTGCAGCGTCGTTGCAGCTGCACGCCACCCGTGATGGATGCGATAGCGCGGTTGGGCGACTCGGGGTGGCAGAGCTAGAGGGCGTCGACGCCGAGGTGGACGCGACGCTATGCCGCTACAAGGTCAGGCTGTCGCAGCTAGTCTCGGAGGCCGATGAGCTGCAGATGGCGACACGGCATGAGGCGGTGGATTGGTGGAGATGCTGGCATAGCGTCCACATGCTCAAGGGAGCCACGCTGGCTTGCCACCTTGGCAATAGCACCACGCAAAACCATCTAAACGCATCCTGAGGGGTGATTTGTATGGTTTTGGAAAGTTTAAGGTGGACAAAACGTGGTTTTGAAGTTGAGGTGGTGGAGTAGAATGTCCTTAAAAGGTTGGGGGGTTATATAGACTTTTTCCTATCATCCACATACAGAAGTACATACGCAATGTTGCTACCATCCTTGTAGATGAACAAAGAGACGTCCGTGGAATATAGGCTGAAAAACGCTGGTACCAAGCGCGAGGCACCTGTTTCAAAGCATAAAGAAGCACGAGGCGCCTGTTTCAAACCATAAAGAGACTGCTTGCCGTCGTTCTTCTTGGGACGCCGTTGCGGCTGCTGCTGGTGGTGGGAGCCCGAGGAAGACGAGGACGAGCGACAAGCAGAGCCGCAGCCGCTGGATGGGGCAGAGGCGACGAGGGCAGTGGAGGTCGCGACCTTGTCTTGATTGGCCAAGTGCAGCTCTTTCAGGGCGAGCTGATCGAGCACCTTGGAGAATGTCATGTCGGGGGATGCAACAATGAAGTCGGCGGTGGTGTTGTACTTGTGTTTGACACCTCCTTGGCTGATGTTGTGGAAATCGTGGCTCAGGTAGATGGCGCGAGGAGCCTGGTTGGACTGGAAGTGCTGCTCGATGGCGGACCAGAGCTGTCACGCAGATTGCTGTGGCGCCATAGTGAAGTCGAGGATGGAGTCGGAGACGGAACCATACAACCAGCTGCGGACGCAGCAGTCTGCTTCGACCTAGGCGGCATCAGGGTTGGCAGGGGGAGCCGTGCCATCGATGTGCCGCATGAGGCCGAATTTGCCGCACATTACCTACAAGGAGCTCCACTTGGTGTAATTGCCGGAGCGGAGGTCCAGCGTCACAGGGACGTGGGACTTGTCTGCGATCGTTGCGTAGGGGCTGATGGCGTCACCCATTGGAGAAGGGGGGCGATGGGGGAGGAAGAAGCAGTAGAGGTACTGCTGATCTCGCCGGCAGAGGAGGGAGCAACAGAGGGATTTGGGGGCGCAGCGTCGCACCGCCAGTGGTGGGCGCGTTAGGGGGATCCCTCGGCGATTTAGGGCAGAGGAAGGGGGGTCACGGCCGTAGGGGGGACCCGGACTCGTGATACCATGTAGAATATTGGGGAAACACACCACACCCTAGGAAGGGGGGGGGGTGACCTTTCATTATATAGGCCGGATAGGCTTATGGTACAAGTAAAGTACCATACAAGGCTATAGACCTATACATATCTAATATTGTGTAACATAAGTGGACTCATGCTACCAATGTTCATAGGACTACAGGAGCAGGAAGTTGGGGCTTGCTTAGTTCACTCGGTGGGTAGTCTCCTTGAGGTCCATGCACCTAACATTTCTTATGATAAATCAGGATGTCCATCCTTTGCACTGTAGCAAATGTGAATGTGATAACCTAAAGGACTGCTATATTCTGGATTATCATCTGATCAGTTATTCTAATAGGTCTAGCTATGTTGCTAAGTAATTACTTTTCGAAAACCTAGTATGTCACAGATTTATTATATGGATACTCCTTAAGTTTAAATGGTATACAAATACTTACTACAGAGTCTACAAACTAGAACAGTAAAGTAGGAGTGCACTTTGAGAATCAATTGAAGTATAAATCATGAAACTTACCTGGCAAGTGAACTGTTATAATATTTTCATTTTGCACTGAGAGGGCAGGCATTGCAGTTCAGATTTATTTTTTGTGCACATTACTTGGACTGCTATATTCTGGATTATCATCTGATCAGTTATTCTAATAGGTTTAGTTATGTTGCTAAGTAATTACTTTTTTGAAAACCTAGTATGTTACAGATTTATTATATGGATGCCCCTTAAGTTTAAATGGATGGTATACAATCTACAAACTACAACAGTACAGTAGGAGTGCACTTCGAGAATTAATTGAAGTATAAATCATGACGCTTACCTGGCAAGTGAACTGTTATAATATTTGCATTTTGCACTGAGAGGGCAGGCACTGCAGTTCGGATTTACTTTTGTGCACATTACCTGCATCATGAAATCAATCAACCACAACCAGAAAGCTATTCATAGCTAAAACATAATATAACTTATTAGCCACTTTAGAATATACACATACCTTTCCAAAGGTTATCATAAGACAGTGCAGTTCATACCTAATTTTTTACAGGTAGTCAGATGGATATGCTAAGAGACACAGTAACAGTGAAATGCCAATAATCTTCAAAAGATGAACTTACAGTTTTTCCTTATCAATGGTGCACAACCGAGGCCATAAATACTTTTGCACATCACGCATGATTGGATATCTTCATGAAGGAAAAAAGAAAGAAATAAGCAGAAAATTGTTATGATGGTATTTTACAAGTTCAGCTGAGGTTAATCTTACGAGCTAACTAAATGGAATTCGGCACCATTTAAAGGTTGAAGTTTGACCCATCCTAGCCTTGTGACTATGCGAGCTACGTTGACATCAACCTGAAATGAGCATAAAGTCAGCATTCACACTTGAAAGTGTTATCTATAGTTCGACAAAATATAACTTACTGGGAATGCTTTATGCCTCAATGACAAAAGACGAATACAGTCAGCACTTTTCACTCCGATCCCATATATGTTGAGCAGAAATTTTCTAATGCAAGAAAAACAAAAGGAATAAGTAAACTATGTGAGACGGAATTCCATTATGCAAGTAGATTATATATAAGTTATAACTGTGGACAAGTTTGATTTTCTTAGTTCATAGCCTGGTAGTAGTTCCCTCATAAATGCCATGACATTCCTGCAATAGGTCTTGCACAGTTTTTAGACAACCAAATGCTAAGTTGTAATGGTACCATCTCTACTGTTCCCCTAAAAAGTTCTAGGTGGTAAAAGATATGTAACAAAACTGTTCAATATTTATACATGCACAAAATGCAATGAAAAAAGAATATTTGTTTTATCGATACTTCCTGGCATTTCCACAACAGCCACAACAATAGAGCAAAAATGATGAAGCAATAGGCAGTAGTGTATGTTCTATGAGCAAAACGTACTTGGCTTTTTCACGAGATATACATCTAAGCCAATCCAGGTCAAAGCTTCCAACCTGAGCATTCTTTACATGCATTAGGAAAACCTGTAAAAAGGGAATTATACTCTTAGCACTTGCATCCAGTGAACAAAAAAAGATAAATGACAATAGCACCAAGAAGAAGAAACCCTAGTAAGTGAGCTAATATTTCAACCACACTATCACTGAAACACACATACTCAGTTTGGTCATGAAATGGAGAAATACATTTGAGTGTGTTGAATAAAGAGACCAGCGTAGATGATACAAGATACCTCAGTCATTTTATTTAAAATCACGGAATATTTAACAGATACTACTACCTGTCACGCATAAAATGGTCCCTAACATGCCTTCCAACAGTTATGTGTTGTAACTATATCCCAATTATAGGGCGCAGAGTAACATCAAGTTCTGTAGTAAAGGCATAACATGCTCATTAACACTTCAACAGACAAGATATCCGCATTTTTTATAAAAAAAAATTCATATACCTGCTTCAGAGTTCAAACACCCTAAAAAAAGGATGAAGCATGTCTTGTTGAAATAAATAATTTTAGACTATAAATGTGTGTACACTATTAGGAATTAAAGTAAAAGATTAAAAATGCATTCTCACAAAATATATATGCACAGGTACGCACACAAAAAAAAATGTGGTTTGCATTAACTGTGAAGAGGAAATGTCATTATTGCTTCTGCTGATAAAAATAATAATATCTTTTGCAGCACAGAGGATGGCGGGCTGGTGGTTCTCCTGGTAAAGAACAGAACAAAAGACTAATTTATCTATTTAAGGCTTAGATTACAATATCTCTAGTAACACAACAGGCACGTGATGCACAAAAATTGTTCCACTAAATACATGTGTAAATGAAAAAAAATCATCTCAAGATATTTTCTGTCTACACAAACCGACAAACGATGGATACAATTTCAGAATTGGATATAAATTTAGAATAGTAATTTGTCTACACAAATTTTGAATGGGATAACCAATGCTGTGTATGTAACTTTTTCAAAGATGAGAACAGTAATTTCATGGAAGTAAGATATTTATAAATGTAGTCAAGCCACAGAATCTTTGGCAAAATGTTGGAAATAAGAGATGACAGTTGTCATTCAATTACATACCTGTATCCGCAATGCCAAAATGTTATGCTGCCCCCTGACTTCAATGCATTTTGCGACCTCAGTAATCGGTGCCTCTAGTACCGATTCCCAATCTACAGCATCACTTGTTCTACTTTCGTCACTGTATCCTTTTCGATATGCTTCCTCCCGTAACTCATTCCAGATAGATGATGGGACAGGTTGCAGTGAAGCTATGAACTTTCTCAAGGTTCTTTCAGTGCATATGGGATTTCCAGATTTATCCTTCACTAAGTTCATAAGGTCACTGTCCCAAGTAGAAATGCTTTTCTCTTTGATATTGGCAATGAAATTCTCAATAAGTTTATTGTATTCTTCCCCATACTGCCCTTTTATCTCTCTATCTTGGTCATCTTCTACCTCAGAATCAATGTATTCCTCAAATTCTAAATCGGCTGAATCAAAAGTATCAGATGCTCCATTTGAGTTCAAGTTTTCATCGACACCACCAACTAACGAAGATGTATTTGAACGATCTTCAGCTTTATGGCATCTCTTCCTTGGAGGAAACTTTGCCGCTAGGTTCATAAAAGCATGGCTGTTTTTCATGAATAATGTACCAAAAATGTAGGGAAGTGAAACAGAAAAAAATAAAATTAGTTCCAGAAGAAAATGTAGAGATAGGCTAAAATCATGTTCATGGATCCTATGTTATTTACCTTGATAAATTATCAGCAGAGTTCTGTGTAAGAAAAGTTCCAACCACAGAATCAATTATGGATCCTCCCCACGGAGAGAAATTTCTGGGTCCTGATAAAAAGCAATTAAGAAATTAGAAACCAATTCATAGTCTTGTGTTCCATAGAGGCAAAAATTGCTTATTTTCATACAGAATGACTGATTACTGTGGAAGAAAGATTTGGTATCTGTTCATCAATTGTGACACCGTGGTACCACTGATGTCACCCAGGCAACATGTGTTTCAGTGTTTGCTTCTCCATAGGACCTCCCAATGTGCATCTTTGCATACATGCTTGCATGTTTGCTCAGAAACAATGTGTACGTGCACTTATTCTCAGTACTTTGATCACTGTTTAGAAGATCCTTTATCACAGTTTAGAAGCTAAAGTGCATTTACAAGGAGCGTAAAATCTAAAAGAAGGAAAGTGGACAAGAGTAGTGGCATCTCATTGAAGTATTTACAAATTAAGTTAATGTTTCATTGAAAGAATTCTTCTTGTTGAAGTTAACAAATTATCTGCATGTGTCTTTTTTTGCCAAATATGAGATTGACTAACTCTGAAATTCATTTACAAGTTCACAAAGCTATCAAGGAATCACTTTCAGTTTTTCACCCTATTGAATCCAAAAGAAACACCAAGAGGGGGCAACTGGAATAGTAGCATTTCAATGACTTTCTTTGACATTTGACAAGATGGAGAAAAACTGAGCACGTAGAGTGACATGTGCAAGATTTCCTAACCTTTTTAGACAAGTCAGATTAGAAGGCATTTCTTTTGTGCTGATCCTTTTTAATTAAATGTAAGGTGATCTTCTTTCCTGTATTTCCAGACAAGAAGGCATAAAAGGGCCAGGATAGTTACCCATTAGATCATGCATTGCAGCAATGAATATATCCACAAATTTTTCAAACAGGCGCCGTACTTGATCCCATTCAGGTCCGCTGCCAATATCGAACCCTTCAAAACTCTCACTGTCGCTCCCATCCCACTTTGCCAGCACATCACACACCCGCAACGTCTCGTCATCAAGGCCCAACACCTTACTCGACAATCCCCGAAGTGGAACAAGCGCAGAGGATGATGCACCAGTTAGAGTTCCCTGGTAAGGCAAAATCATCAGCCTCCTCTTCCTCCCTCTCTTGCTCCTCGGACGCCGAGTAGGTTCAGCAATTAAACCCTGACTCTTGGCAAGGCACCTCAAATTACCCATCAACTCAGCTCTGCTGAAACAGGTTTTACTTTCGGATGAATCCAAATCCAACTTGCGCCTCACGCTATTAGAGCTGCCGGCACCAACATGGTGGCTATCACCCACCAGTGTTTGCTTCTTCTTATCCTTCTTCAGTTTACGGGGCGAGGTCGTCTTCGGAGTCTTCTTTGGCTTCATCACTTTATCTTTCATCACCTTGAACCGGAGAACACCCTTGGTTGACTTCTTCCAGCACCGCCTGCTAGGTGTAGTCTCCACTTTCTCTGGAGTAAGGACAGGAGCCGCATCACCACTACCACTGGCAACACATTCTTCCTTCTGCTGCTGCTCTTGCTGTGCGACCTTGCCAGGGGACTCGCCCACCAGCGGAGGCAAGGTGCTGGACTCCTGCGTGCTCACGGGAGCACAGTCCACTTCGCCCGAATCCTCTGGCACGGGATGAGACCCTTCGTGGACGGGCGACGGCGCCGAAACGAGGCCGTCGCTCTCCACCTTTCCGGCGCTAGCAGCCGGCGCCGGCGCTGCGCTGGTGAACAGAGCAGTGCAGCACGAGCCATCCGCACCTGCGGTCCGGGACGGCCGGGCCGGCTTGCGGACAATGTCGGGGGTCGCCGGCGACATCCCCCCTGTTCAGACACAAGGAATCCATCGGTTACAGCAGCAACCACCAATACGCGCGCCAAAAAAAAAAAGAAACGAGTTTTCCTAGTCCCAAATTCAGAACCCGCATAATCATTGGCCAATAACAGATTGCAGCACAAGAACAGCACATTGAGCAATCCAAGTGAACCAACAACTGGAAGAACAGAAAACCAATTGCATGCGAAAGAAGGAGCACTCTTTCCCCACTCGAGGCACCCAGATTTCACTGAACAATGAGGCAATTGCGGATTGCAGAAACAAGCGCAACAGAACGGGCAATCGAACTAAGCCAGGGTACAGCAGCAGATTGGGGGAGGAGAACAGAACCAAGCTATGCGCACTCACCAAGATCTGCCGCCGCCTCTGCCTCTGCCTCTGCCACTTCCGCCATGGCCGCAGCAGCGCCCTTCGGCCGCGGCGGCTGAGCCCGGGAGACGAAGCCGAGGAGCAGCACAAGGGAGCGGACTTGGGGGCTACTCCACCGTCCCCTCTCGGCGCCGCGCGTTGATCCTCTGCAGATGGCCAGACGGAGCGAAGAGGAGGCCTCTGTTTTTTACCCCCGCCCTTAACTGCTCCGTCCGTTGCGAGGAGTAATAAAAGCAGGGGGGAGAGGGCCGTTGCTGCGGTGCGGTTGCCGTTCGGGACTCTGGCGCAGGGGGCGACAAGTGGCGAGGGCCAGCCGCTGACCGGTGGGGCCGCCGCGCCGCTGACGCGGAGGTTTTTGGTTGCGCTCGCCGGTTCGTCGCGGCGCAGATGTGTAACTGCTCCTCGGGGAATCGGGGATGCCGGACCGGTGACGGGTTCTGTTCTGCAGCAAACGGACCCAGACTCCTTTTGGAACAAGAAAATTCGATGCATATTTATAAACTTTGCTATAGGCTCTTTGTTTTGTTTAAAAAAAAGCTATAGGCTCTTTTGTAAAATGTGAATTCATGTGAAGTTTTTTGGAGGAGCAAGGCCTAGGAGTAACTCTCATGCACTCAAAAGGTGTAAGGATTCATATTAGAATCCCACAATCCTAAATCGGTCGTGGATCTTGATTTGATAGTAACAGCGTGTTTAGTTAGCATCACGGGCAGGGGCAGATGCAGAAGTGAAGATTAGGGG
>JAZFNS010019999.1:46695451-46705483 GCA_037127165.1 Alloteropsis angusta | reverse complement strand
AACCATCATTAGCATTTTAGACTGTCTCGAGTGTGGAGCGACGCAGAAGAAGCAAGCCATACAAATTCNTTCTGTACCTTTCTTCTAACATGTCCTTTATCATGGACACTGATAGCAGGAGAAGAAGACTCCACTGGATACTGGCACTCATTTATTATTTTCCTCGTGGTGACCTGGAGCCTTGGATTATCGTTTTCAGAAATACGGGTGCCTTCTCTACCATCTTCAGGCATTTAGCACATGCAAAGCTATGCGGCAGGACAGGAGCAGCAGAAACTGCAACTCGTCTTGCTCTTCAAGACCTAACTGATGCATTGTCTTATAATACTGAAGATATTTCAATCAGAACACATGCAGCAATAATCCTGCAGGGGTTCTGTGTTGGTTACAAACCCAATCGTCGCGAGGAAGTGAAGGGAATCTTGGTCGGTGTGATCCCAAAGGTAAAAACCTATGCCAACTTCAAATACCGTCACCCACGCACATCACTTGTCAGTCACCCTTTTGAGACTGAAATGAAATACTGTTGATGTCGCAGGTGGTCAATGAAATACTAATTCGTTGTGCATCCACGGGAGAAGCAGGATGGCACGAACAGGCCGGTGACGTGGAAAACGGTGTTGTCTCAGAGGATGATGCCCTGGCAAGGAGGATAAGCCAGGCTAGCGAAGCAGACAACAAACGACTGCTGAAGGCCTTGGTATCCTTGTCCCGGGATGGCTATATGAAAAACTACCTTTTGAAGCCTAAGTTCGAGGAGCTTGCATCTGATATATATAGGCAACGAGGCAAGTCTTTCGAGGATTTCAAATCGCGCACTCTTAGATTGAATACAAGCAAGTCCTCGTAAAAGACTATATATGTATATTGTATCATGAGGATGTCTACCTGGTTTACGTGTGTCTTTATGGCCTTGAACACAGCAAGTGCCAAGTGTGGTTGGTTTCATCGTTTCTTTTTGTTGTTTTGGAACAGACGTGTTTTACGAACAGCCGATNAGCTGCTGTAATATTTTATTTGGGTCTGCCTGGATGCTGCTGGGGAGACAAATCAAGCTATGTTGAATTTGCACTTTCCCTTGAGTATATTGCCCCCAGTTCAGAAATAACACGANCGCTGACACCGTGGAGCCAATTACCACATGTATTCGGACCTTTTTTCCTACCTATTATTATAGTGGCGTGCAGTTCTCCCGCGCGTTCGAGAGGAAAAAGTAGTAGTACGAGTTCAAAGCACAATCGGTAGTTGACGTCATCAAAGGTTATCTTGGTTCATAGTTCATGAAAAGTTGCAGGCCTTACCAGGAGCGGCCAGGTGTCTGATATTGACTGGGAGCAGATGGCAGTAGGGACTCCCACGCTATACCTGGAGGATATGCATTTGCTTTTTCTGCATACTCGCCCCTTACCATTGCCAGTCCCAAACTGAATCAACAAGCTCAAGATCCTCCTTCCTACAGCGGAGAAGCACAACTGGTTCTCGCATATGCAGCAAAGCGTCAGATAAAGTTTTGCGTTAACTGATGCTCAAATTACTGGAGAGCTAGTGACAGTCCAGGTTAGTGCAGAGGCATATCTAAGCTACTCTACTTATGTACATTTGATAGATATACCAAATGGAGCAAAGGCCAATCAGAGCGAAACGGATNAATTTGTGTTTCTAAACTAATGCACACATTCAGTAGAAGCAAGCATTAGCTTGGTTCTTACAACTAATGTTTTTGAACTGCTCACACTGTCCAACAAACTTCAAAAATATTTTACGGAGGAAAAGCCAAAACTTTACTAATCGAAAGGTACCTCCAAGTTGCCGTTAAGAAATGCAGCGAGTAGTAGAAAACAGAACAGTGGTGGTTTAATTTGTTGCGATACTCCATATATTAATCANGCTTAATTCGCTCTGCTTTGGTCTTTCCTATGCGAGCACGTGATATGTAGCATGGGCACATCGGTGCATGCACCCGTCTCACTTACTTTTGTACTCCCTCCAATCAGAAATAATAGATATATTTTCATCACTGAGAAGTCAACTTATACAAAGTTTGACTAATAATTACTCAAAATATATACAAGATTAGGACTTAATAATTGCATCAATAGATTTATGTCAATAATCTCTTTAGGCTGACATTGATTTTCAATAAATTGAAGACATATTATAATAAAACATAAAAGTCAAAATCTATTTTGTTTGACTTTTTCCCTGATCAAAATATATCTATTATTTCAGAATGGAGGGAGTAATATTGAAGATAAGCTCGAAGCTTTTAAGTCTAAGCTAGGTCAACTCTGCATTAGAAAAATGCAACACCAGCGTATACCAACATTACAGTGGCTCAGCATCTTGGATGATCAATTGATGATTTTTTACATCTTTTGGCATGCCTATGTCGATCTGCTTCGCAGAACTATCCGACGTTAACTGTGATGCACACGTTTGAACAAATTGTACCCCAATGTTTTGTGAGCCACTTTCGTTCTCTATATATTTATTTCATTTTTGTTTATCATCAGTGAGACATTGTTTATCATGAACGAGAGATGCTTGCTTGCTTCCAGGAGATAAACAAGTACAGTGGTGCTGGTTGAGGTAAATGTTCAGGGTCTGCACTCTCCCATTATTCGAATCAAATACTACACTATATGTATATGTCCATATGATGACGACCTTGAGGTCGCTGCAGGTCAAGATCCAACCTCGTTCTCCACATAAATTTACAAAGCGCTCACATTTAGCAGTAATACCAGCAAGGAATAAGTGAGCATGCCTCAGCCCTCGCTATATAAGAGGCTCTTAGTTGCATCCCACCTCATCAACTCTTGCGGTTGTGGAGACCAATATGGGTAGCCAGTATGTCGTTGATGACTCTCAGTGGGATGAAGTGCTGTTATCAATGGGTATGCTGTGTTCGTCGGGTACCTGATGATGGGTGTAAGGGGGTTTGGGCCTCTTGGTTGTTACTTGGACCACTGTCGTCCTACTCGGTGGCTTCATCTCTAATCTGCCAACCAAGGATTTTTGGTGCCTAACAGGAATTACGCTCGTCCAAACTGCTGGGTTAGTTTTAACAAATTTCCCTCTCGCGCCAAAATTTATAAGTTTACACTAAGTCAAAATATATAGGTTTGATCTAGTTTTACTACTACAAATATGGACTTTAGTACCGGCTCATAGTGCCCTATTAGTACTGGATTCACGCCCGCTATTGGGCTTTCGGTAATAAAGGGTAGAACCTTAGTATCGGGCTATAACCACTCGGTACTAAAGCCCAATTTTTTAACCAAAAAAAGAAGGGATAAGAAGAGACTAGTGTGCATGTGTGGTGGGGAGGAGAGCCTCCTCGACCGAAGAGAAAAACTAGAGAGGAGAGAGATGGTGCACCTCAGATACCATGTCCGGTAAAAGTTACTATCGGGTGGGAATTCCATCTGATAGTGATACTTGCCATTTAGTACCAAGTAGAATCTCCATCTGGTACTAATGCCTTCAGTGCACATTAGTACTGGGTGGAGCCTCGACCCGTAGCATCTGTTGTAGACTGCACCCGGTACTAATGTATGTTTGTTTAGGGCCCGATATTGATGTTGGATTTTACTAATATTATTTGTGGCATCGGATGGAAGGTCATTTCTTCAATAGTGTTATGTAAAAGAAAATTAATATTTGTGACATCAAATTGGCATCCTCAAACTCCATGTGGTTTCATCCTCATCCTCCAGGTTGTGTTGCGCATCCCGCAAGTCAACATACTCTCTAACTACCGTGCCCATAGCTAAAAGGCACACCTAGTGGATCCAAAAAAGAGAACATGTCTCCAACAAGAAAATGACAAGCATAGAACCATCATTATCATGCATGGTCCAATGATTAAAGCCCATGGGTTTTCACCCTAAAGAGCAAACCTTTGAACTCCAAGCAATGCCTTCAACAAGAGCAAACCAAACATAAGGAATCGATACCCATACCCAGGGACGGAGACAGGAGGGGGGCTGAGGGGGCTCCAGCCCCCCCTCCCCCCTATATGCATGCATCAATGAAGAAAATAGAGAGAATGAGGAAGTAGAAGATGGAGAGGATGAAAAAAATAGATGATAAAGTAGGAAAAAAAAGGACCTCAGCCCCCCTAATCTTCACTCCTACATTCGCCACTGCCCATACCCAACAGGTATCACCAAATTGAAATATATCCATCAGTGTTGCCTTGACCTTCACAGCCAATGTCACCATACCGCCGAGCCTTGGTCAATTATGGTCGTCATATGAACCTCACAGCTTACAAACAATCTTTAGATGTGTCAGCCTATGGGACTTATTTCGAAGTAGATACTAAGTGCACGTACAAGGTCCGCAAGATCCATTTGAAGTGGGATTCGTTGCCAGAGTAGGCGACTGCATAAGTCAATGCCAAGGTGACTCCAGTCTCTAGGCTTAGATAAGAATATGATGGTGTGTGTTGTCATGCCCACCAAACACCAGATTCAGCATCCATCATGCAACCATCAACTCGATCTAGCGACACGCACCGCACACAGAAGAAGAACCATGCCTCACACCATGACCTTTGTGTTGGAGTATAGTAGATAACTATGGCCGTGATGGAGTAACACCACGCCACGCTTTCATGAGGTCCATCGGCACATATCACAAAGCTAGAGGAGGCCTGAGTAGTAGGCTTCGATCTGTGCATATGGACACCTCGAGCCGGGTACGCCGTTCCACACGCCATACAGATCATAGGCAAGGTGGAAAGGGTGGTACTGACCCCTAGCATGTGGGCACCATGGTTACGGTCGCACAGTCACCACATCCGCCAAAGTAGTGCTCACCCTCCGCCATCCACCCCTCAAGGACACAGCTGACCGTGAGGAGGAAGCGTCGCAAAGAGGAAACCACCACCAAATAGAGAAAAAGGAACACCCAAGAACTCACGGCATGTTCATGTAATCATCACACCGATGACGTCCCCATCGCTCCTCACTGGAATCACTTGTGTGATGAACTGTCAAAGATGACCATGCTCTTGGATGAACAAAAATGATGTGTTTTACATCGTTTTGCACGCCCATGTCTGCACCACAAAACTATATCCCATGTGATCCACATTTGAACAAATTGGATGCAATGTTTGTGAGCCTTTTTGTGCCTTTCCTTCCCGTTCACTTTTTTGTTGTCTCTTTTGGATCAGTGAGACAGGCCACAGGGAGTAGTGATCAAGAAATGAGAGATGCTTGCTTCCAGGAGATACCAAGATGTACAATGTTGCTGGTTGTGCTTAAAGGCATCTCCAATGCGCGGTTCTATCTCGGTCCTATAGTTTTTGGAACTGTTCTACACATTGTGAGCCCGGTCCTATGCAAGAAAAACTAAGACCGGCTCCATACATGGGAGTGAGTCCTATGGAATAAAAAAACCTCTTCCCATCTACCTCTCTCTCTCTCTCTCCCTTCTCGTTGCTTCTCGTGCTACCGCGTGTATAGAAAGCTGAGAAGGATAAGCGGTATATATTTTTACTGCATGTGGGTCCCAACTATGGATGCAAGGTTTGTTGCTATACATTTTAGCAAATTTAACAGATGGCATCAAATTACAGTTGGGTCCATACATTGGAGATGCCCTTAAAAGTTTGTAGTGTGCAATCCCCTTCACGTGTAGTCTGCCCAAAAAGATAACTTCACTATAGTCCATATAGGAACAAGGAAGATTGGTGCTAGGGTCGTTCTTGGCTTCAATGAGAGGAAGAAGAGCTTCAATGATCTTCTCCTTGGTCTCCAGATCTGGCAAGGAAGACATGGCATCAAAAACGTTTAATTTACCAACACCGTCAATCATGCCCCTCTTTTTTTAGAGAGAGAACGAGTTTGTGAGGGATAGAAAGTGTGGGAGAAAGTGTTAGGCCAATCCCAGTGGGAAGTTTCATGCTAATGTTTTCAAGATATCCACATAAGCAACAAGGTAACAAAATTATGTATAAACTACCCTCCAATGCTAGTTTCATTTTGTGGTTTCATAGTCACCCCATGACGTTTAATTTCATGACTCGTCAGGAGTTAATATGTTTGTATAAGTGGTTTCATCTAGATGAAATTGGTTACTTCTCTCTCTATTCTTAAATTAGATGTCATGCCATCAGAAAATCCTATTAGGCATGCTAATTAGTGTGCATCAAACTCCTATAAAAGTTCCATAGGGAAATATGAGTAAGGGAGAGAGCAGAGAGAGATAGAAAGAGGGCTGGTGAAATATAATGGGTTTCAGTAAGTCCTGCAAACAGGCACATAGCCCCAACGTTCTGCGCGCTCAGTACGCACATATGGTTAGACCATGAGCGTCTGCGGTCAGTAAAAACTTCTCTCTTTCTTCTATCAAAAGGTGGGCTTTGCTCTAAAAATTATGCCCAAATTTGTTTGAATGCTATAGACCAAACGCGGCCCAATTTGTTTGGACCGGTTACATAGCTATTATATTTTTGAAAAGAAAATTCTTCCCAAAGTGCTATTTTTTGGTGTGTTCTCGCCTTTTTAGGACTCTATTTTGCAAGGACCGAGGCTAGGGGATTTTTGTCTAAAGATAATCTCTTGAAAATTCAGGAATGGTACCTAGATTCATGGTTTACATAGCAGTATTCCATCAAATTAATTCCCATCACGTGCCTTGTAAAAAAAATCAAGTTGTCTCACAAAGCATGTATTTAAATTAAGTTTTTAATTTTAAAAATCAAATATACGCAAACAATGCTTAATAATTGTAAATAAGATAGATTAGATGGTTATGAATGCTTAATAGCATGCTTTGGATTTTTTTGGGTAATTTAGATGTGCTAATCTTTTAGAGGGTTACTTTATATTTAGTGTTAGCATGTACTGATGTGTTCATGATATATAGATCTGCCGGCATGTGTCATGGGCCTGCGCCATGCCTGGATTGATTAGGATAGTCGAGATATCCCTGAGTTAGTTTTGATTCTATAAACCGCTCATGGCTGCCTATATATGTATATGTATTCTATACCTCTAATCATACCTCTAATCAATCAATTATCTATTGCTTACATTTAGAATGACATAGGTGGATAATTTAGATGGAGATACAGGGCTTACTCGAGGATATTTTTCATAATGTCTTGTATAATTTAGATATAGATTTAGGGGTTTAACTTTGAATATTTTAATAACGGCACATGTTGGGAAATATTTAGCAAAACATAATAGATATATATCAAATGGTTACGATTATAAACAATTATTAGAATCTATTGGATTGATGAAAATGTTTGTCTAACTTGGGCTTACGACAGGTTCCATCATAAGAACCCTAGCAAAGTTATTTTCTATTTATAACCGCTTTTTAGTTTCAACCAAGTGACAAATATGTATAGAAGATTTTTCCTGGCTATCAGTAATAGTATGCTATACTGCCAACACTCTCTCGGTGCAACTAGTCAGCTGGACATGCCAGAGAAGCGGTTCGTTGAGCCGGCCGGATTTGAGTCGCGGCACAATCTTCTTAAGGCAAAAATCAGGGGACATCTCTCCCCCCGGTCGAGTCTTTATAGTATGCTATATATATTAATAACACACCTCATGTTTTACTGATGTTGGTTATTTGCGATGTACTTACACAACAGGGTCTTTAAGTTCCTGTTAAAGGAAAAGATAAGTGACATGGTGCATTCATGGTGGGGTTTGCTGGCTGCTATAGTTGCCGCGGTCTCGGGCAACAGAGTAGGAGATTTTGGAAGGAAAACAAAGGTCATAATACAAATTCTATTGGTGATTCACGTACCTGTGATTATTGTTATACTATGTCCTCTTGGGGTTATGTCTTACGTGCTTGGACTGTACATCTCTGCTGGAGTTGCGTCATGGCGTCTAATAGAGCAAGACTTCGGTAATGAAGAGGCTGCGAACATGAAACCAGCGGTAGAAGTTGTCTATAGCTTAGCAGCAGCACAGGGTGTACTCCTTGTTTACAAGGATATACTTGCGCTTGGGGCAAGAAAAAGGCTACCGGAATTTGTGGACCACATCCTGGATGAAGAAGAGCTAGTTGCAGAGTACATAGAGGAGACTGTAGCAGGGTGCAAGAAGGATCCATCGTTCGCCACCGGAAGAAATTTTGTCACATATGGCATGGACATGATAATGGAAGCCAAGTCAAACGAGGGTTTCATTGCTGGGATAAAAATTCTGGGCGGGGCTATCAAGGATGACAGGCCGAGGGGTCGAAAGGTGCTAGCCAAACATCTGCTGACTAGGTCGGATTCCTCCATGCACGTGATCCAGAGACTGCTAGAGACTGTGGGCCCTAGAAGCCCATATAGCAGAGAGGTCAGGGCGCAAGCAGCGCGGATAGTGGCTCTTGTTGTCAGTGGCATCCGTTTGGAGCAGTTGCCAAGAGTGCTTGAGTGCATATCTTCAGCGCTTGACACATCTGACGAGCCTAATCAGCAGCAAAGCAGCCGCAACTATGGCAACAACAAAGTCAAGGACTATGAGAGAGTCGAGCTGCTTGAGAAATATGAGCGAGGCTACCTTATCTATGAACATGAAAGTGAAGATTTTCCTGATTTCTCCTTAAGCAGTCTAATACAGTGGTTGGTCCACTATTGCCTTCCATGCAAACGAACAAAGGAAAGTCAGAGGAAAAATAAGGTCCATGCCTTCAACAGGCTGCTTGTTGAAGCTGTGAATATCATTCACCAGCTTGCAATTGATGAGAACAACCGAAGGATGATGAGCGACACAGTGCTACACAAGATTGCCAGGGCACCTATCAAACTCCACAGGGACAATCATGACCTGTGTAGCGTATCTGAAAAGTCAGAGCTTCAGATGCTAGAGAAATATTGGGTACTCACGGAATGTCTCGTGGCTGCTGTTAAAGAGACCAACAGCCAAGGGCAGATTGTGGAGGAGGAACAGCCAGCAGGTCCTTCTGATGCAGAAGGAGGAAGAAGCGGAGAAAACATAGAAGATGAGGTAGAAGAGGGGGAGGAAGAACTCCTCCTTCGGTCCAGGGTTGGGTCCGCTCTTGGGAATGCAGTCATCAACAGCATCAAGTGCACCATCAAAAGTATTTTTCACTGCCTCAACTGTGGAGCGAAGCAGAAAATTCAAAGCATACAAATTCTCCTACATCTTTCTTTGGATATGTCCTTTATCATGGACAGTGAGAGCAGNAAAACTCATCTGGATACTGCTACTCGTTTATTATTGGTCTAGTGTTTATGATTTCGACGAATGTATGGTTTCCGGTTTCATAGATAAGAAAAAGAACATGCCTGACATGCGTAGAATCTCGACATTAGCTAGAGAAAAGATGGTGGAGGTGGACATGCTCCGAGAGAAGCCTCAGCTAGAACGAGGTGCAGCAGTGTTTCAATTCACTCGTCTTGTTGCAGGAGACCTAACTAGCGCATTTGCTAATGATGCTGAAGATATCTGAATCAGAACATATGCAACCATAATCATGGAAGGTCTATGTCATGATCCCTACAAGTCTTTTGGCCACCACACCAGTGAATTGGAGGAAGCCTTGGTCGGTGTGATCCCAAAGGTATACCTACGGCAACTTTATATTTTCGAACTAGTTTCTTAGGCTTCACCCACAGCCACAGCACCTATCTGTCACCCTTTATTTTTTAGGCTGAAAAACTGCTGATGTTGCAGCTGGTCGAGCAAATACTGATTCGATGTGGGTCCACAACAGAAGAAAGGCAAGCGCAAGCCACTGACGTGGAAGAAGGTGGTGTCTCAGAGGCAAGCAGGACGCACCAGCTGGATGTCTATTCAGATGACGAACAACTGCGGAAAGCCTTGGTATCCTTGTGCCAGAATGGGTACATGGAATGGTCTTATTGGAGATCTCGGTTCGAGGAGATTGCACCCAAAATATGTAAGCAACGAGGGAAGTCTTTCAAGTATTTCAAATCACTCTTACATTAGTTTGAGTACAAACATATTCATCCGCAATGTTCTGTTAATGTTGGTCCTATGTATCATGCTCATGCATGAGGATGTCTGGTGGGTGTCT
>JAZFNS010019999.1:46576223-46587225 GCA_037127165.1 Alloteropsis angusta | reverse complement strand
AATGGGATCCATTACCTCCCGTAATCAGATTGCATTACATTTGAGCCAACCAAACACCANCTAAGCCTAGTTGTCCTGAGTGAACCCGTGTGTGTCACACTACCCCCATTATCATATCTCTTACCACTGTTCTCAGTAAATGCCCTTATCCATGCTATCGCTATATTCATGGTACACAACATTATGTTCTCTTTAAACCAACCGCCTTCCTTTGGGAAAATACGATACTCTTGGGAATACTCTTGGGTGAAGTGTTACAATGGTATATCCGTGCGTTTGCGGATCCTTCGCAGTTTACAGATTACCATAGGCAAGACTTAGAGGCATCGCCGGAACTGTCATTCTTGTGATGACGTTAAGAAATGCCAACAATGGCCCAGTGCTCGCTATGAGGATCTCATGCGTGGCACTGTGCTCGGCTAGCGGGGCAACTATGCGCTGCTCATCAAACGGGGCCGCGGAGGTACATGCTTTGGTTCCAGTGCCAGCAGATGCGAACCAAGGATGCATTGTGACTGACGAGGTGAGAAACTTTGGTGTTCCTCAAACACCTAACCGTATCAACCAACGTCGAATGCCTTGGGTTTTGAGTTTTTCTTTCACCGATCGGTTTGTAGTGTTCAACACCAAAGTTTACCTGCACCCTTAAAACCGAACCGATCTCGTAAGTGACACTGAATGCCCACCCCTACTTGGAAGAGAAGAACTTGCTATCTTGTTGAATGGCTACATATATAGGATGATAATTGGATTATTCTAGGGGACTTCAATTTTTATAGATGTCTTAATAATAGAAACAGGCTAGAGGGGAACATTAATGACGTGATCTTATTTAGTGAAATCATTACCAACGTGGTACTTCTGGAAATATCTCTGAAATGCAGAAAATATACATGGAGCAATATGCAAGAAGAGCCTCTAATGGAAAAAAATGATTGGTGTTCACCTCTACTAATTGGACTAGCCATTACCTAATACCTTACTATTACCAATGTAAAAACCAATTTCTGGTCACATTCCATGCATGGTGCAAACTAATACAACAATACCTAAAGCAGATGTCTTTAGATTTAAGAATTTTGGGGTGGAACAATTTGATTTTCTTGATTTAGTACAAGACACTTGGAACACAAAGGTAAGAGCGTCCAATAGTGTCACCAAAATTTCTACAAAGTATAATCTGCTCAGAAAGTCACTAAAAAGTGGAATAAAAGTATCTCAAGAATTAACAAGTTGTATGTGCAATGCAATGAAGTCCTTAGAATCATGGATAAACTTGAAGAACAAATTTCACTACTCATTCAAGAGGCAAATTTCAAAAGGATTCTCGATGATCATCTTTTGTAATTACTAAAGTTTAAACAAGAGTGTCAGAAAAAACGTTATGGTGAACAAAGTTTGGAGATGAAATGATTGTTTTAAGGTGGGTTCTTGGCTATAACCTTCGAAGCAGTTCAAATTGAAGTTTTTAATAAAGGGGACTCTGAAATCTCAATATGCCTTGCCTCACTGTAGGAAGAGGCTCTTTCCTTGAACAAATGGAACTGGTGCGAAAGGAAGTCGATCTTGTCTTACTGAAGACTCCATGGATCGGTTGTCGCTATCGCTCCCTCCCTTCCTCATTGAGTCACTGGCTACTCTGCCAAAGACCCCTGCAAGAATAACTACAAAAAAAAATCATGATGCAGCTACTGAAAGATATAGGCAAACCATTATCACAAGTTTGGAAGCTCAAGATGGAAGAGTTGTTTATGATCATTTTGAAAAGGTAGTCTTACTTCTACAAAACTTTAAAGCCAGAATGGGCATACAACCAATCCCCAAATGTGGTACAACGTAGATGAGATGGTAAGTGAATAGGATGGACTTGAGTACATATCAGATCCTTTCACTAAGGAAGAAATTCATAATGTGGTGAGACAAATGCCAGTTGATAGAGCCTCTAGGATTCAACGAAATGGTTTTTAAGAAAATACTGGCACATCATCGAGAATGACATTTACCAATTGTGTAATGATTTCTTTGCTGAAAAAGTAAGTCTTCAAGCAAATAATAGCTCATTCATCACTCTCATTTCAAAAACTAACAACTCAACAACTCCAACTGACTTTAGGCCAATTTTTCTCCTAAATTCCATACTCAAGCTGATCACAAAGCTAATGGCGGATAGACTCAGGCACCCATCATCCCTCTAGTACACACAAATCAGTATGGATATATTAAAACTAGGACAATACAAGATTGTATTGCTTTGACCTTTGAATATATTCATCAATGTCAATAGTCAAAAAGACAAATTGTTATCCTCAAGCTGGACTTTGGTCAAAGTTGTACAAGTTGGATTTAGGACAAATCTATTGTGACACATAATAAAAAAAGAGTGAGTATGCTTGTCAGAGAAACAGGCAGGGGGTCCCCACGGCACTAGACAAAACAAGGTTCGGTGGGCCCAAGGGGGCATTAGGCCGCTCCCGGGATGCGGCCCACACAAAGAAGCACACTCACTCGAAAGGGCGAAAGGCATCAGCTCAAGGTCAAGGGAGTTCTCTTCCGGGTGAAGGAATGAGACCCGACCAGGGCATCATGGGACCTGCGCAGGAGGTGGGGCCTGGACAGTGGCGCACCCTCCCCGTGAGAAGCTTCATTATTACGGGTGAGGTGCCCACTAAGAACGCAGTAACTCAGCTAGGAAAGGGGTTTCCCTCGGTCGGGTTATATCTTATCCCTCGACAAGAGACGGTGGGGAGTTAGCCCCGTCGTCCCCTTGCTATCACATTAAGGCCGGCGAGGCGAGCCCCCTTTGTCGGGAGCGTGGGGCATGAAGTGATCCCCAAAGTCCTATGATGGTCAAACCAGGGCCACTGCAGACGTTGCCATCTGGGGCGTCGTGGTCACACTTGAGGCAATATCACCCCGCTCTTGAGCCTAGGAGTGGGCTATAAATAGACATGATAGTGCACATGTAAAAGGAGAGATCAAAAGAAATACATCTCACATAGGACTTAGGGCGTCTCCAATGGGAGGTTCTATGGCTGGTTCTATGATTTCTCTCTTCTATGAAACCAGGTTCTATACACTGTGGGGCTGGTTCTATATAGAACCTGGTTCTATACATAGAATCTGGTTCCATGGAATAGAATATAAGAAAGACGGAGAGTGAAAGAGAGAGGAAAAGCTTGTGGGTCCCATTTATAGATCCACCCCCTGGTTCTATACATTGGAGCTAGAGTAACACGTGACATCAAATCATTGTGGGACCCATTTATAGATACAGGGGTGGTTCCATACAATGGAGACGCCCTTAGGGTATTACTATGCCTCCGTGCGGTCTGAATCCGTCTAAACTCTTTGTACTCTTCAGCCTCCAGCCAGCTAAATCTCTACGTATGTTACACCCCTGGCCAAATCGCTAAATGGGGGTTCTCAAGAATCCCTACCCGCCGTTCTCACCCACCGTCAATACTATAGTACTCCTTTCATATCAAAATATTTGTCGTCATTGTGTGACTTATTCTAAAATGTTTGAGTTTTCATCTTATTCAAAAATTTATGCAAACATGCAAAAGGATAAGCCACGCTTGAAGTACATATAATATAAAGCAAATCATAAATAAAATAAATAATATAGGAATGGTCAGTCGTGATTAAAAGCTAGACAATCGGAGCAAGTATAGCTATTTGCAACTGAAAACGTGTTTTTGTTCATTGTTCGTGGCCCATGTCTGCAAAGATCAATTGCCACCCCTTCAAATTATTATAAACCGGGAAACTAGGGATACCGTTTATCCAAATATCCAGAATTTGACTTGCTTTTGAAAACATTAGCTGACTTTTAATAGACTGTCCCAGAATAGAATTTCAACCGATATGGTACATAGGCGAGCACAACCGTTCACCCAGGAGCACAACCATTCAAACAACATGTCGAGGCCATGTTGGGCTCTCCTCACGGTAGCCCTGGCCTCCCTCGCCGCCCTCCATGGGCTGACCGGCGCCGACGCGACCGTGGTAGAGGCGGCATGCTCGGCGGCGTCCAGCAGCGACCGGCGTGTGAACTACGACTTCTGCGTGGCGGAGCTGAACAAGCACCGCGACAGCCCCGGCGCGGACACCTGCGGCCTGGCCAAGGTGGCGGCCAACGTCGGCGTCAACAACGCCGGCGCCGCCGTCAACGACATGGACGCCCTGCTCGCCGCCAAGGCACCGCCGCCGGACGAGAGGACGAGCGCCGCTCTGCGGCTGTGCGAGAAGCTGTACTACGACATGGAGCTCGCGTTCGCGGGCACCTACGACGAGCTCAACGCGCGCAACTACACGGCGGGGAAGCAGATGGCCGCCGACGCCGACTCGCTGGTGCGCCGGTGCACCGGCGGCTTCGCCGAGGCCGGGGTGCAGCCGCCGGAGCCGGTCGCGCGGCGCAGCGCGTACGCCGTGCAGATCGCGATCGTGTGCACGGCCATCACGAACCTCCTCATCAGCCCATGAAGTGGCGCGTCGCGTCCACACATTTGGATCGCGAAATGCGTTCTTTAATTTTCCTCCAAGCTTATTAAATGATCTTGTAGCAAAATAATTGGAGGCTTCTTCCTGCTGTAAACTAGTCTTACATAGGCAGGTTTTGATTGCTGTGTTTTTTATATTTGCTTTCTCTTGTAGTGAAGATCCCAATATAGTGAAACTACATGATAAATGAATCCAGCATTCACCATGTTCATCAGTGCAGAAGGAAGATATCTGAGTAAACAAAAATATTTTCCTTTCCAAACACAATCATTAATTGGGAATACAAGTAAAAGAATGAAGGTCATTTGTTCATCACAGTCCACGGAAAACGAATGTTAGCACTGCTTATAGTACCTTTGATATATGCTTTTGTACAAAATCACAAGTATGTATGCTCTGGACTCTGGTCTGTCATTGTCATGCTGAAGCATATTATTCTGTACAACCTCCCAAAACGTAGTGTAGCAAGATCATTTGTGTTTTTACAAACTTCACCTCGTTGTTCGTATGATTCACCAAACTACCATGACAGTCAACAATTCAAACTTCACCAGAAACTAAGCAAAACAGCAACAAATCTCTGTCTGTTTGGGAGCCACACCAGTCACCAGAACTGCAGCACGGAAGAGCTCATAATAATGTCCACATGTAACATTGTCTGCATTGGTAATCTACCGGATGACAGCTCACTTAGCCGCTCCCTAAAGTCCTCCAGGTTCTTCACTTGTTCCATTTTATATGAATCCCTTTGAACAATAGCATGAACCAAGGAAATTGCAGAGTAAGTTACCTCAGGAGTAACAGACCCATCCATGATGATATTCACCAATTCGGCGGCCTTCTCAGACATCTTATCCACCACACAAGGATCTTTTGGTAGACAATCAAGCAGAAGCAGGACCTCGTCACTGACCATGAGGCATTCCACCAGGGCATCAGGCACATTATAAGATTGCGCATTTATCTTTCCTTCCTCATCTGTGCAGAGTCCACGGATTGCAGTGACAGCCTCCTTCCTTACAACAGCATCCTCAATCTTGAGCAGATCACGGATCATTTCCATCCCACCAATATCAAGTATCCCTTTCCTGAACATGTCAAACTCTGACAGGATGGTAACTATGGAAGCTACCTTTGCGAAAGCTGATTTTAGATTTCCATACTTATATAGCTTACTGACGATCTTCTTTAGAGCAACTGGGAGTCCGTTCACTCCAGCAAGGATCTCCCTATTGGGCTTGTGGACAGACAAATTTAGGATTACTCCGAGCCTCTGTTCCTCCAGACTTAGTGTCCATGTTGATTTCCAATTCTTGTGAAGATCTATCAGGTGTGGAACCAACCCTGTCCACTTGTGAAGGCAAGGTTGCTCTCCCTTGGTAATTTTGGAGAGCAGATGGATCTCTTGCAAAGCCTGTTCCTGCAGCACTGAATGCCCTGAGAATTTCTGTAAGATGTCTGGAATTTGCTCCTCTGAAGGTGCCACCGGGACAAAAAGTTTATCAGCAGTGCTAGTTGGGGAATGGGCCATGTGATCACGGCGCCATGCAGCAATCATATCACGAAGGAGGTGGTTTGGAGCAGTGGAAGAGTGGGACAGGCTCTTATTAGTAATTGGGCAGACACTGTTAAGTTGACAGAAGCACTGATGGTACGATTGATCAACAGACTGCAAGTAATCAGGCAAGAAAAGTGTTGGTTATTTGGTCAAGTTAGTCAGTGGAAAAAACTTAGAAGATAACTAACCAAATGAACACATGCTCCAGCAAATAAAACATTATAAATTATTTTCGCGAAAAGAAGATAACCAGTCAAGCATTTGGAACAAGAAATGACAACTTTTTGTTCCTAAAATAAACTAGTAGGTGCATAATGTTACTTACAGTGGAACTTAAACATATCCAATCATTTTATTGACATAAAAACTGATCTAGAACACAATGGAACAAAATTACTAATAGTTTCCAGAAATAGAAGGAAAACTTTTAACCACATGTTTCCTTAGTTTCTTTGACATGACTTTTTTCTATTTGTTGGAAATGTCATGTTTTGGCATCAAGAACCACGACATCAGAAGATGAATTACTGGAAATAAAGGGAAGTGTGTGATGACCTTCTAATAATTCCTTAATCATAATATGATGAGACTAATCAAGACACACCACTTTGTCACAAGCAGGAAGCACATATTATGTAGAGCACTACAATACCCTAACATACCAGAAATGGAAGAATAAGATAGTTATTTCAGTCAATGAGGGAAGCAATGGACTAGCCTTGCTCTCAGAAAACAGGGTGTCCAAGGACTAAATAGGAAAACTGAATCTCTATAGAACTTCTTAAATTAATTTATCTGGCTCAAATCATCAACTAAAAGCAAATAAGTCCTCTATCAAAATGGATTGGTTTCAATGTCACTAGCCAAGTAAAATAAAATTTGCATGATATTAATAACAATTTCTGGTGTTTGAGGAATATAATAATAACAATGTCTGAAATCTAATTCTAGTTTTGATTATCAGATACACAAATCAAACAGAGTTGGATATGTGCAACTGCAACCAAGTCAAATAAGGACATCTATCACCACATTCAGTACAGCTACAGTATAATTTATCAGGACCTTTCCAGCGAACATGAGTAATGAAAATGGAAAAAATGATGAGGCGTAATCCAGTTTTTTTTAATTATCAACCAATGTTCAGAGATAGGCACTTACATGTCCAGACGCCAATATAACCGGATCTTCCATTACTCTACTGTGCGACAGATCATCCTAAGAATACAGCATGATTGTGGGATCAGTACTCATCAAGAGGTAGAAATGATTCAATCAATTTGTTTGAGGCAACACATATCTTCTTTGAGATTTGGTAAACTTTTAATCATGAATAGTGGAACTTATGCATTATTCCTGAACAAAACATGTTAATCAAATGCAAATACTTTCTAAACAAGTGAAGTAGAAATACATATTGTCAGAATAGCACAAAAGATTTCCATGCAATAAGCAATGCTATTGTTGTTATTATATGCCACGAGGAACAAGCAACAAGGGTGCTTGCACAAAAATAACCATAATTCGCAGGGAGCAATTCATGGATTTACCTACAGAACTAATGTCATCAAGAAACAGAACGAGCCATCAGGAGGCAGAACAAAGAAGCCATCCATGAAATTCAAGAACTTGATCAGAAACAGAGTTGGAAGGCTCAATCGAAATCCCAAGAACTCAGTATGCGCAATGTCACTTACATCACCATGTGCCCATCTGGTGGTGAACTCGCGAGGCAGCTCTGGTGGATTCGGGAGCTTCGCTTTCCCGTAGGTGAGCTCCAGGAGACCGGTCATCGCCTTCTCCATCTTGGCGAAGGGCGCCTGCTCTTGGCCCTCGGCTTCCTGCTGGATATTCGTCAATGCGCTTCCCATCATCGCAGCGTAACCAGACTTCGTGAGGGGCGCTTGCTCCTGCTCCGGCCTGGCTTCTTCCTCGCTACCGGTTCTTGCTGGCACCTGGGGCGCCAACCGTGACGTGCCGGAAACGTCAGACGACGCCTGTCCCCGACGTGGGCTTCTTAGAGGCGACCTCCGGGTCGGCGAGGAGCGAGCGGGGGAGCCGGTGGCGGCGCCAAAGATCCTCTTAGTCACCCCCCGCGCCAAACTTGACGGCAATGACGAGAAACATCCTGGCCGTGAACGGCGTGAAGGCTGGTCGGAAGAGAGGGCCCGGGCGTTCTCTTGAATCTCCTGCTCGACGGCGCGAAGCAGCTCATCCTCCAAGGTCTCGTCCCCCGAGCTTGTGGTGCTGGAACGACGCCTCGACATTGCTGCTTCTTGGCGCCGGTGGAGTTCTTGGCTTCTTGTTTCTTCCCTTGCGGCGCGGTGGCTTCTTGCTTCGAGTTTTTGGAGGGGACGCGTGTGACGCGAATAGGCGTTGGTAACTAACTGCGAGTGTTCAGGAATAGGCGTTGGCCTTCCTCTTTTTATACTGACGAAAGTCCTGGCTCGCGAGGTGGTCGGTTTTCTTGAAGACTGGCGAATCACTATGCAGGGCAAGCGACTGGTAGCCTGACAAACAGTGTAACATTCTCTGACAGATTATGTTGATATCCAATTCTGCGTCAGGGTCACTAGGAAGGGAAATGCCGGCTTTGTATATTGTTGTCTGTTATCTTAATTTGATGGGCTTGCCTGTCTGATACTGCAACTGATCTTGATCTCGGGTAATTTGTCGACCTCCCGCTGACAACCTTCTTAGTGAATTTTACGACCATTGGGAAATGGGATACATCATACATGTCTGCAGCCTGAACTTCGCGATGAGTGCCTGGCTTTCATGATCTCTAGAACTCCCCAGTGCAGGAAAGAGGAAGTAGCCATGGAGCGCCAGCCACTGTTGACACTAGTATGCTGCATCACTGCTCCATTCCAATTCCAATTGTAGCATTGTTCCTCATTCAGACGATCCATTTAATTGAGCATTTGTTGTCTTCATTCAGAGACACAGCAATTGTACACACATCGCTACTCTGCCTGCTCTTGATTTCAATCGCGTGTACCACAATTTCTCGACCAGTAGTTGATATCTCTGGTCAACGGACCTCCACAGTCAGGACTACAACGGACCTCCACAGTCAGGACTACAACAGCTTGGATTCGTGTCTGCTATATGAATCATCTAACTCAAGTCCTGAATGCTGTGATCTTGAGTTCCTCCTCAATGCAGGCCAGGGCACTTGTCTGACGACCGAGACCCGTGTGCCCAGCCCCTGCTGGGCATTGCGTGGCGTGAGCACAACTGGTGGCAGCCACGCCCACGCGCGGTGCCCAAGGCCCCCGTCCAGCGTCCACTTCATGACGAGGCACCACGCCAAGAACGGGGGGTACCGGACAGCTGAAATACCTCGGTAACACGACGGCTCCTTGACTCTGGCATTTCGTCGAGCGCCTGACGCGCCTCAGTCGCCACCCACTTGGTCCCTCACCGTGGCGGCGGCGCCCGCCCGCGAGGCGTCCCCAGAGGCGCTCGAGAGAGAAAATTCCGCATGAATCGGCGCAGCAACTCGCCTGAGGGTCGCTGGGGCCACTGCCGCCGGCAGAGACCGGCTGCGTCCCGCTCCCACCAGCCACCACCACCGTACAGCGCCCATGCGCCATGGTCGGGTCGGGCGACTCTGCTTTGGTGGAGCAGAGAGAAGAGTTTGTTTGTTCCATTTGAAATGTAGATTTGGGCTTTGCATCTCCTTTCCAGGACAGGCCCAGTCAACTGGAAGTGGGCCTTCTCACCGTAAGCTGCGGGTTCGAATCCAAGGAAGACCACGAGTGAATTGAAATTCAATGGGTCGAATCAAAGTTGGGAAAAATGGATCTCACAAATCGATCAAGAAATCAACTTTAGCTCAAGGTTTCGAAAAAAAAATCTCCTGTTCCACAGTCACAAACATATATAGGGGCAGTACCAATCCACACATGCAACATTTGCAACAACAAAAAAAGGTTTAAAACAATGGTCGGAATCTCAAAATACAAGAAGCAAATCACGCCGACCAAAAGAACGCACATTTCGAATTGGCTTCTGCACATCGGAAAAAAAATTAGAAATACTAAATCAAACTTTTGATACTGCAGCATCCAAGTGCGCAGATCACCGTTATGCGGTTGCCCATTCAGAAATGTTTCCTGCACCATCTCTAGTCGCCTTTTACAACAGAAAGAAAAATCATTTGAGACATTGAGAAATGTAGCTCGCAATATCTAAAATTGCCAATTGAAACCTAAATCGCCATGAAGCAAATAAGTCGGAAATCCTTTTGTGCCCCGATTGCAAATTTGCAACATTTGGAATACCCGTCTGCAAGTGCAACCATAGCTCATTGACACAATGCATCCCCTGTCCAACTGCACCTTCACAAACGCGCGTACCAAAAGAAAGCGCGTGCCATGCTCAGACGTCACAGCCACCCACCACGTTCCGTGCACCAGAAAACTTCTTGAAACGACAGGTGTCCGTTCGTCCGTCCCCCCGGTCCCGGACGGAGCTTCGAGAGGCCAGGAACGGATCAGAGGTTGGTGATTTCTGGTTGGACCTACATGTTTGGTGGCACCTTATTATCGCGTCTTAAATCCTAACTACTGTACCATCTTGGCATCTTCTTTGCTCTAATCCTGGCACAGCACCGGTGTCATCTGCTGGAGCCGGCAGTCACGTACGGCCTCTTCATAGTCAGCGATTGCTGTCAAAAGTGTCAACCGGTGGTGCTTTGGCTGCTGAATTTTTTTTTTTTGGTATTTTTTTAAAAGAAAATTGCAGATGTATGGGTCGAATTGACGAAATTGTAAATGTGGTAGCCTGTCGGCCATGGAGGAGCCGGCTGGAGCCTAGTCGGATCTTGCAAGGCCGACAGCTACCTATCGGCCATTGACCGGCCGATTAGTGGCCACGGCAGCATCTACGTGGTCGTCTGACGCGTTCTGACTCGGTCTGACACGGGCAGGCTTT
>JAZFNS010019999.1:46221918-46232213 GCA_037127165.1 Alloteropsis angusta | reverse complement strand
GATAGCGTAGTGCCACATTTGGCTGTGTATAGAATAGGTTAGCCCTTCGCTGATCCTTGGTCTGTTTGTGTTATTTTCCTATAGCCCTCGGACATGTTCACTTTGCAATTAACATTCTCTTATATCTTCATGTTTATTAGCCCAATATACCAGCTATTGTTAATACGACCATGGTATATTGGTATTGGGAGTAAGTGCATGCTACCACGGAAGAGGACGTGACACAAACGGATGTGTCCCGCGCTGTTTGAACAAAAATGAATGCCTTGTTTTTTAAGAAAAATATGAGCGCTAAGTCGAATTCAATTAGAGTAGTACGTTCACAAGCTCAAATCACTGGCATGGTTTATGGAGCAACCCAAATACCGACCAGTATTAAGGGTGTAGGGTACATGATTCTCACTTCACAGTCAGGATAACAATGGAGAGAGCTTGGCTTTTAGCATTTTTCAACCCATTCTACAATAACTATGATAGACAACCTTGTAATGCCGATTGTACAGTACTTTGGTGTCGAAGAGTCGTGGAGTGTTTGGATATTAGAAATATCGAAGTTTTAAATATATGGTATCACTAAGAAGGTAGTCTTTTGGAGTTTCATAACGTCCACCCCAGATCTACCTTTTTGGATACTATGATTTCTTAGAATTACTACATACTGCCTTAAATGCATGATTGTACATAAGTTGTACTCTTAACTTTCTATTTCTTCGTTCTAAACTTTTTTGTTCGTTTGCACTCTTGGCTTGTTCGGTTATCCAAACTCCAAGGGGATTGAGGGATTTCAAGGGGAATTGAGGAGATTTTTGACTTATTGAAAGTTTAATCCCTGTCAAATTTATCCAATCCCATTCAAATCCCCTTGGGGAACATTTAACCGAACATGGCCTACATTTTTCATCTCTAGTAAAATCTTTTGTTTTATCGTTTGATTAGACCATTGCCCACTGGTTCATCTCTACAAATCTTGTATCATCATTCTATTAAGCCACATTACCCACTGGAACTTAAATTTCACAAATCTCTTGTTTCATAATTGGTTCACACAAGCGTGAACTCAAGTAATCAAGTTAACGATTTGATGAGCGGAAGGGGGTAAGAAAAAATGAAGTGGATGACGTTGCTGCCGTCCGTCCAAATCCAAACGATCGACTGTGAGCGGCCCGGATCTATCCAAGCCCACCCCGGTGACGGTGAGCGGTGGCCGCCTCCGCAAAATCCACGCAAAACCCTAACCCCGGCCGCCGCCTTGTCCCCTCGCACCTACTCGCCGGCGCTCCCCTCCTCTTTCGGCTGCCACCTGCGCTGATCGCGTCGAAACCCACCTCCGGCTCCCGATGGCCATGGCGCAGCGGGCGATTGGCCTGCTCCGGCGGTCCCTCGGGTTCGCGCCGCCGACGGCACAGAGAGCCCTGAGTACTAGCGCCGCGCCAGCGTCGGAAGGGGCGGCGGCGGCGGCCGAGGCGGTGGCGAAGGAGGCGAAGAAGAGGAAGAAGAAGAACCTGTTCGACGTGGTGCAGTTCCTGCCGGGGTGGGGCGTCGGGTACAAGGTGGCCAAGACCACCTGGCGCGACGTCTCCTACCAGATCACCAAAATCAACCTCTACAAGGTGATCCGTTCGCCCGAGCCCCCTTCTCTGTGCCCACTTGCGCTGACTCTTTTCCTTTGTCGTTGCATTTCGATTGGCTTATTATGATTGTGATTTTGCAAAGCAGGACGGTCGGCATGGGAAGGCGTGGGGTATTCGGTACAAGGCAGGTTAGTCTTTGTTACACAGTCGTCGCCACACTCTCGAATTCTTGCTTTGTTCCTATGTCATAGTTGCACTATGCTTAATGATGTCATTGTCCTCGACTGCTTGTTCAATTTCTCTCTTGCAAAATTACATTCATTTTCTGCGCACCACACATCCATGATTCAGAGTGATTTTATACAATTTGAGACTGTTGGTGTCATTTAGTTGGTATTCCTAGAGAACTCGTGACATCCGGATTTTTGTTATATAAAGAATATAGTTTCAGTTACCTGATCCTTCAATCTCTCTTCTCCTGGCTAATCAAAATAATTTGTCTGTGACTGATAACTCTGAATTTGAGATTACCATTTCACAATGGTGGACCGGTTCCTGTGATTGTTTATGGATTTGCAATGGAATACCTTTCATTGATGATATCAAATTTCACACTCAACAAAATTGAAGGACATACCACTTATTTGGCTAAATGTTTGATATATGGAGAAGGCCACTTGTTTTTATTAGGACATTTTGGGATATACATAATTTGCAAAACTGTAAGGATGGAACAAGTAGCCGGTGGAACATATGGAAATTTTGATTTCTTTTCCAATAAAAAAAAGAAATGCAGGAGGTCAGAAAATTGCAACTGTATGAGGATTCCATAAAAGAGTACATACATAGAATGTTTCTAAAATATGTGAAGAATGAAGAGTTTAGATGTTTGTTCACATAAAGATTATCAACTGCAAGAATTGAATGGCTGTATAGTTATTAGACCAATATCCATCACTACCGATATTCTCTTGCTGTTTGTATAACAGAAGAAAGATTACATGTTTAAGATATTACCATTTTATTTCTTGATAACACAATTTTATTTCTTTAAAGAATTTGCTTTTAACTGTAGAATATGGACCTTTTTGGTCTCTGTTAGGTTCAGTGTCAACAAAAACAATTTGAGGTGGTGATTGCCCAGTTGACCAAGTATTTTTATCCCAGTTTAGTCAACTTGAGTAATACATTATCTGCAATGTCTATGGTCAGTTGAGGCATATAGGTTATATATAACTTCAGTATCATATACAGAGTACTGTATTGAGTTCAAATATTTTGGCAATTAATGTAATGAACTCATGTTCCATGCCTCTTGTGAGCATAATAAATGTAATATTTAATCCTTCTGTAAACCTTTTTCTGTTCATAAAGTAGAACATGTTCACTGTTATATAGTTTCTAATATGAAGATATAAAGATAACATTCAAAATGTCTGGAAGACTGATGGGTGTATTCCTATTCATTTGTTTTGCATTTTTTTCAACAATATGTGGGATATGATTCTTCTTAGTGTGCTAGGTCATGGTATTTCTCCATGTGTTTAGATCGTGGTAGAACCCATGATTTTTTGACTGTTTTTCCCCTCCAGCTTGTCATGTTAACTGTTTCTGCTTGTCATGATCTAGTTACACTGCTCGGCAATCAACCAATAGTCAGGGAGGACAGTAGCAAAAAAAATAAAATAAAACAAACAGTGTCAAAACCTTTTAGAGTGCATCTTATTATATCATATAAGATCATGTGTAGATGTGTAGGTAGGATAACACAAAATAAAGTAGTATGCAGGTTAGTTTAGTTTTCAGGATAGTTTCCAGAATTTGTTTGCTTGGTTTCTAACCGAATTCTCTTGCAGGCGTTCAAGCTGCAGATGCTCCAATTAGGATCAGTGGGGTTAACAAACGTGGGTGGAAGTACATAAAGGAATCGCAGAAGAAACTACAAGATGCCCCAAAAGTAGAAGCCCCAGCCACTGCCTAGTTGCAGCCTTGTAGCAAAACTTTAGATGATTGTTGACGGATGAACACAGATCCACTTTTGGGTAGACACAGGGGCCCTGTTTGTCGATGATGATTGAACTCTCTGCAGACTGCAGTGGTTGGTGTCTATTTTTCTCCTGGAACTCTTTCCATAATGTACTGATACAGAAGAATTGTGTTGATGATAGCATCTAGTTTGTATTCCAACGCAAAGCTTTGTTTCATTCAAGTGAATGCTCTCTGATAATGCCTTTTCACCAAGTTGAAATCTATTATCTGAAATTACTGAGGGTTTTTTTTTCATTATTGAGAAACAGGATACAAGGCCCTGTTTGGTTCTCGGATTTGGGGCTGGAATTGGTGGGAATTGGGAGGGGGAATTGAAGAACTGGAATTGAGTTGGGATCAGAATTGAATTGGAATTGGGGTCCAGCAATTCTGCTATTTGGTTGCAACACCAAATTGGAATCAGAATTATAACTTGATTTAGGTGGAAATACTGTATAACTAAAGAGGCCACTCAAATCAGAGATCACCACCACGCGAGGGACATGTTGAACGGTTGAACCCACCTTAAGACATCATTGGTGACACCCAATGTCGTCCACAACCACAATAACGATTTCTCGGGGTATACCAACACTAGCAATAACACAATAGCGAATTCTTGGGTATACCAACACTAGCAATAACCTCATGTTGTGAACTCCATTCTCTGCTCTTGGTCGAGCTTCTTGTTAATTTGTTCTCCTTGTCATACCCTAATGAATGGCTCATAGGTCAGAACCTATAGAGAGGCGAGCAAGAATGGTTTGGCTGTACCAATGGCTCAATGCCGATTAGGTCAGAACCTACACATAAGCGAGCAAGAATGGTTTGGGCTGTACCACATCATGCACGCTTGATTCTACTTTCCCTTGAGAGAAATAAGCCAAAAGCCTGCCTCAAGTCGGTAGCTTCCGTCAATTGTAAATATACTGAGATCTAAACCTAAAGGGAACCACAATGTGTCGCAAAAAAGAGAACTGCATGTGTGAAAGTGCATCTAAACTCCCTTTTATGTTTTGGTGATAATGATAATAATAATTAAGGGACTAATACCTTCATTGAGAAAAGTGTAGAGATAAAATGAATAAAAATTCTATTGCGAAAAGGAAGTACCCGTATTGAAAAACATAGTGTTGAAGCAAAATTAAAGAATTTACATTGGATTCTAATTTAAAATTGAGTATAGGAAAACACCATACTATCAAGTGGGACGTGCTCAATGATCAATAGATTAAAGTGTCTTTTGAGATGGATTAAACCTAAGTGAGAAAACCCCACAAAGTCAGCCAAAAACCCCTTTCACCTCAATCTCCTGGCATTTGTGTCAAAAGTTCTGACAGACACCTCACAGCACTGAGACTTAGTCCGTTTCCAACATTTTTCATTCCTAGTCGGAACTTCGACAGATGTCGGATCTCTCAAAGAGTTCCGATCAGAGCGCTCAAATTGCATATATTGATTATTTTCAGAAGTTCTGACCAAGTGTCAGAAGTTCCGATAAACCCCGTGAGCTTTAGTAACGGTAACATTTTGGGGGTTGGGAATTTATGCCCCCTCACCTCATTTACTGTCGTTGAAACCAAATTACAACACACTATCAAGCTTCTCAACTCTCTCACACTCTCTCTTGAGCTAATACTTGAGTGCTTCCACAAAAGGGTGTGACGAGAACTCGATTTGAGGTGTGTGATTCAAGCTTTGAGTGATAGAACCCTAATCTCCATCTCAAGGACACTTGAAGTTTTCTTGGTCATCTATTCGCGTTTGTTACTATTGGAGCTTTCCTCTTAGATGGTTAGGCGTTAGCCAGTGAGCAATCGGCTTTGTGTGATTGTGCCCCGGACGTTTGTATTGCCCTCCTCTTTGTGCAGATCATAGTAAGTGACCTAATCCTCCTTTATGTGGTTGATTGGATGATAGAGGACAACTTGCTCTTTGTAAGCACCTCAATGGAGACATAGCTTCTTTTGTGGGAGTGAATTTTGGAAAACAAATCCTTGTCTCCATTGCGCTTATTGTGTTCATATGTTCTTATTGCATATCTTGACCTATAGTTGATTTCGTCCCGATCTATGTTTAGTTTGTTTTTGATTGTCAAGATCATATTTACATGTGCTAGGACGTCAAGACCCATATTTTGTTTCAAGCGGAACTAGTGAAATATTTCTCATTTTTTAATTTGATTCTAGTTCATCTGATTTATCGAAAGTTTCAATAAAGTGTCGGAAGTTCCTACACTTTGTCGGAACTTACTACAGATACCGCCGTGAGATTTTTTCAGAAATGCCTATTCACTCCCCTCTAGGAAGAAGAATATATTATAGGAATATGGAACACTTCCACTTCTTTAGATAGGAGAGAAGATTTTAAGTATAATATTTTAACATATGCATTTGACTAAATTCCTAACTCTTTTGGTCACGTCAATTCCATGGAATGACTAAATCAGCTGTCATGCCAATGCCCTTCTACGGTTTACACTAGAATTTTTAATTAAATACTCACACAAAGAAAAGAATTTAGTTTGTGATTCTGCCACTCCACGTCCTGGAGCGGTAGAAGAGATAACGTGTTCAAATTTTACCCGATTAGAGATTTGATGGGATTTAAAAAATCTTCTGACAAGTAGCATATTTTTCCCCACTGTTGACTCATAGTCACGTCTCCTTTCCTATAACATTCAATTGTGTTACTGTGTAGAGAACTACTAGGTCCGGATAACTCGGCTCGGTTTGACTTGGTCCAGCTCATTAAGATAACGAGCTAGCTCGATTCGGCTCATTATCCTAAGAAGTTAGAGAGGCAGCTCGGCTCGGCTCGGTATATCGCTCGTGCCACCTCGTTTAGCTCGCGAGCTGAACGTGTAATACAAATATTGACAAATAAATAATCATTGGTGTTCACAATTCACATAAGTAACATAAGCACAAATACACAATCATCCACATGATATAGATAAGGTCCAACTTGCAAGTATACAGACAAACACAAGTACACAATCGTCCACATGAGCAGGGTTACAACTTGTTGGGCTACAATGTTGCAGCTCGTTTGTCTTGCGAGCAACTCAAACTCGCTCGTCATATTAATGAGCTAAAATGGCAAGAAATAGAGAGGTTGCTTGGTTGTTTTTCCCATAGATCAAACACAACATTTGGTTCTTTGATCGGTAAGCGAGAGTAGACGGCGGATGCTATTTTTTTGGACTTTGAGACCTTCTTGCCCTGACATGCATGGAGATACATAGGAGAAAAGCAACGTGTAGGTCTCATGCGTCAGCAAGACACTCGTTGCCCGGTAGCATTCATCCCGATTCGCCTTGCACGTCCTTTGTTGCGCATGCTAGCCTTGCTTGAGCGGGAGAGCCAATTCGACTTGCCTGGCTTGGCGAGGATTTTCTTGCCACCTCAAGCAAGCTAGCCAAGCAAAGCAAGGTTCCAAGTTCACTACCAAACACTTATCCTAGCCAAGCAAAGCTAGGTAAGGTTAAGCTAGAGATCCAAATGTGTTCGAACTTTTCGTACAGCTCTAGCAACTACCAACAGAAACAACATGTTGAAATCTCCATAGCAATTACGGCGCAAAACCACAAAGGATCATAGTTTTTCTTTATGTTTGGAATTGTGGTAGTTTGTAATAGGAGGAAACTTTTGGTTGTTGGTGAAAAGGAGATCGAGGAGGTTTGCAGAAAAAGAAGAAAAGGAAAGGAGGTGAAATTTGGACCCCTCCTCCCCAACCGTGGGCTCGTACCCACCAAGGTCGCTTAGCCTACTGGGCTGGCGCGCGACTTGGCAGCGCGGCGCGAGCAGGTCAACCAAAACGAGAGCAACTACAACGCGGCGTGCCCACGCGGCGTACCCACGGACCGGCCCGGCCACGAGGCCCGAGCCCGAACCCAGAAAGGAAAACAACACCTCACGCCGTCGCATCGCGCGGACCACCCCGATTCATTCGGCCTTCCTTCCTCTCCCTTGCGCTTCCCTACCGCGGCTGCTGCGGCGACCGACCCCAACCCCACCTCCCTCCGCCGCCACCGCCGCCCTCCGTGCCCTCGCCGTGCAGAGCTAGGGCCTCGGCGGCTTCGAGCACNTTCGCGCGGCCGCCTCCGTTCACGCGCCCGCGCGCTACCGGAGCCCCCCCTCGCGCCCTCGACTCCTCCGCGCGTCCCCGGCGGCGATCCGGCCGGCCCCGGAACCCCAGGGTTCCGCCNGCAGCAGGTAGCTGAGCTTCCCCCGCACGGGGCCTCTCTCCCCTCCTCCCCGCGCCTTCTGTCGGATCAGGATTCAGGACGGGCGGCGCGTGCGCCCGCGCTCGGTAGCGTGCTCGAGATCGTAGACCTAGGTGCGGTGGGTTAGATCTGTGGTATTGGGGGACGCGTGGGCTCCTGGAAGGCTCAGGTGGAGCCGTTGCCCTGGTCTGATTTTGTTTGTGCCTGGCTACCTGCTGCTGTGAGCCAGATTACGTGTGTGTATTTGGGGGCAATGATGCCTTTAAGCTTGGTAACCTGTTGATTTGCTGAGTAGGCTACAATTGTAATGTACTTTGTCCTTAGTGTAGGCTCTGTGCACGCGTTGCTGCTATCTGGCAGCAGCTTAGTTCCCAGCTAGCATGATTTGGGCTTGTGCTAGTAGTGGCCACATATTCAATATATGATGTCACATCTAGCAAATGCTATATAATATAGTAACCCACTTGTTTTCATCGGGATCCTGTTGCTTGTGTCTTAACATATTGAGATGATATTGCTTCTAGCCAATCCAGTAACCAGATAAGGGGCATGGACTTAGTCTTATGTTACCTCATAGGACTCATTTGGTTTCAACATCTTGCACAATATCCAATTGCACCCTCTCTGAATGGAACAGTGAAAGTTCTACCATGATGGTTTAGATTACATGTCCTGCAAATTGGATTCACAATCATTTTACATACATCTCAATAGTGAACTTCACCGTTTTATTGCTACATTTGCTCCCATTGCCATTGCAAGACCTAGTTTTTTCTGCTTCTCTAAGCTTTGTAAGTTTGATAATACGACTTCTGATCTAGATGCCTCCATGGCAGACTTTTTATCTCTATATGTAACTGCATTTTTAGATAACCATGTACACACAGATCTTTAGATGTATCCATAATATATACAGCCATTTGCGTAAGATATGTTTAAGGTAATCATGTAACCTTAACATCATGGTAAGATGGTGAGCTTTTAAATACTTGTTTTCCATTCTGTTTGTCACTAGTAATTAGTGCAATTTGTGTTTGTTATAGTCAGCATTAATTCTGAGTTTGTTTACAGGAATGATGAGTCATCAACAGCAAATGGCCCCTCCTAGTAGGGGTTCTGTGAATGGATTCCCCCATCGAAAGCTAGACAGGGAGGGTAGTGGAAAGCATGACAATAAAACAAATTTGGTGAGGTTATCATCCGGTGGTGCAGGTGAACATCATACCTCATATTAAGTGGTTTAATACTTAGAACATTCAAGAGCTATTGTTGATAATGTTTTCTTCTGTGAAGAAAATGGCATCAAACTGGTGCACGCGAGCCATTCGAGGGATCGGCTAATCTATGTTCTAACACAACTTATTGGGCATCATGTGGACGTGCATGTGAAAAATGGATCTATTATTTCTGGAATTTTCCATGCAACAAACTCCGACAAAGACTTTGGTACACCTTTCTCTTTTATCAGATCCTGACATCTTTCAAGAACCCATTTCGGCTTTCTATTTTGATTCCTATTTCCTGAATTGTATTGTCATATTCCATCAATACTTAGCTTCAAGCTTCTCCTACAGGAGTTGTCTTAAAAATGGCTCAGGTCATTAAGGATGGTTCTGCCAGAGGACAAAGATATGCTGCTGATGTTGTAAAGAAGCCTGAGACTATGATAATACCAGCAAGGGAGCTTGTACAAGTTTTTGCCAAGGTTTCTTTCTTTTTTTTATTATTCTTGTCTAGGGTTTGCAAATTTTCACTTGTTATTCTTTCTTCATCATCAGTTTATTTCGTTTATGTGGGCACCTTTGATGTCTTTAAGGATGGATGAATTGACAAGGTGTCATGAATTGGTATCCCGTTTCTGTATCATTTATTTAATGATGTTATGACTATCTATTATCATTATCAGGATGTAGCACTTGGTGGTGACGAGCTGCCTAAAGGTCCTGGCCATGACAAAAGGAAAGACTTACTGATTGATTCTGCTATTTCCCGTGCTCATTATCTTGAAGAGAGGGAACTTGAGCGATGGGCACCGGATGAAGGAGATTCAGATTGTATTGAGCTGGAGAAATACGACAGAAAGGGACATAGGTATTTGTTGTACTGAAGCAAATTTAAGCTTATTTCTTTCTTGCTTTAGCTGCAACAACCAACCTTCTACATTGATGTGTATAGTCGTGTGATGAGCAATCATGTCTATTCAAGTGATCAAGATTTAGCTCATGTTATGTCAATTGCTTTCAGCCTCTATCAATTGTTTCATGCTGTTCCTATGTATAACTAGATCCATAACACCGTAGCAAGAATTTAAAAAACACATGGTAGCAAGTAGAGAACAAAGCATGACATGCTAGACACTCAGACATGAAAAAAAGGTCTTTAAATATAATAATGATCAGCAATATTGTTGGCCCAGCTCACTCTACCAAAGATACACACCAATATCCTTGTTTCACGCAGAAACACAC
>JAZFNS010019999.1:46066526-46077544 GCA_037127165.1 Alloteropsis angusta | reverse complement strand
GCAGGCCCGCGCGGCGCTCCGCACGCTCGCCTGCTGCCGCTGCGACGGCGTCTCCGGCGCCCGCACCCGACTGTGGGCCGCCGGCGAGGCCGGCGTCAGGGCGTGGGACCTCGCGGACGCCTTCCGCCCGCCGCCGTCGCGGCAGCGCTGGGGCGACGATGCGGCCGCGCCCTTCGGGGAGTCGCGCAGGACGCCGCAGGCGCTCTGCTTGGCGGTGGATCCCGGGCGCGGCGTGGTGTGGAGCGGCCACGCGGACGGGCGGATCATGGGATGGAACGCGGATCCTGGGCCGGAGGCCGGGGAGTGCCTCGCGTGGGAGTCACACCGTGGGCCGGTCTTCTCCTTGGTCGTCTCTCCCTACGGTAATTCTCCTTGCCAACGTTTTCTTCCGATCAGTACGGTTTGCACTATTCTGATACAATGCTGCACTGATTACTTAATTATTGGGAAAAAAACACTTCTGGCTTTGCAACTTTAGGATGACCATAGTTTCTCCTTCACCAATGGAGGGTCATCTTACGGTGGCACACGTATAATTTGTACATCTAATTTTTCGAATTGTACACCTGAGCAAGTACTTCCAAGTACTGAAAATAAACTCTTCCTCACTGGGGGCCGTGGAGCTAGTAAACTAACCAGGGATGTGTTCAGTTTGAAAAGTTACCGAAATTTGTAGCTGAAAGTTGCTATTGGGAAGCGTGTCATGTGAGAGGGGACACATTTTTCAATATGTTACTTTTGCAGTTGTTGGCTGAAACTTGCCGAACAAACACAACCCAGGAAAGGGAGCTGTATCTTTTGCCCACTGGCAATACTCAATTCCAAGAACTTTCTGCAGACCAGTCTTATGTTTTGCAGACATTTGGTTACTTTACTTGTTTACACCTCTGTTTGCAACACCATCTGCTGTCTCCTTATTTTACTAGTGTGATGAAATATAGCTCAGGTTTTCCTGCATATTCGAGAAAAAAAAAGAAATATAGTTCAGTGTTGTGATAAACAAACTACTCCTGGATTTGCAAAATGGCATACTGATCTTTGAATAAGCAAATTCCTACTAAATATCACCAGAACTATATGACTCATCAGCTGAAATGTGACAATGCATTGCGAACTTTCTGGATCATGTTCTGGTCTCTATAAAACCAGATCAAACCTAGGAGGAACTAGGTGATTTTCCATTAAAAAGAAATAGGCACCCAAATTCGAGTTTAATAGGGCTTGAACCTCGGTAGCTGGATTCACAACCACATCAACGCCCCAACCAGCTGATCTAGGCTCACCACCTTGTGCTGTCTATATTATCCACTTCATATATTTAGCTGCATGTTATCAGAATTGAATTAGAGCAATAACTTGTAATTTGAAAATCATTTTGAGCACAAGGACTTCTGATATCTCCATGTGGTTGAAGTGTGGCGTCTTTTTTTAATCAAAGAAATGTTTTACTATAGCACTCAAAGGTCTTCAATACAACATGCCACCAAATATTCTCGGCACGCTTAATGGCACCAAAAATTCTCCATGTCATCTGTCATGTCATGCTCGTATGTTTGCCAGTTTGACATTTTGGGATAAGGTGTGAAGTACCCTTACAAAACGCTCACCTCAGTTCTTTACTGGTTCTCATGGATTCCTTCTTAGTTATTCTTCTCGCTTTCTGCCAGACTGACAACTCCTGTCCGTTGCTACTCCCTCAACGTTGATTGCCATCTCTATCCTTACAGTTAGTTAGCACCTCTGACTTCTTTATCTATTTGTGGTAAGCTTTTGGCACCACTAGCCATAACCATGCCATGTCTCTCCTCTTTGCTCAGCCTCTGACTTCATCTATTGCGCTTTCTAATCAACCAGAGCGCCCTTCACTGTCTTGCTCCAGTTGCAACTGGCATAGCTTGCTCATGGCAGGAATAGTTTGGGTTCATTACTTATGTGGATTTCGTGCCTGCCTGGTCTTTGTGCATAGTGCACTCGTGCTACTAGTATTTTCAGCAGTTAAACTTGTCTTCAATCAAACCATAAGCACCAATGCAACACTGATTTTTATTGCAAGTTTTGTAGGTGATTTGTGGTCTGGGTCTGAAGGGGGAGTAATCAAAGTATGGTATGGAGAAGCGATTGAGAAGTCACTCGTTTCACAAAGAGAAGAAAAGCGTAAGACCTCCTTTTTAGTTGAAAGATCATCCATTGACCTTAGGGACATGGTCAGTGATGGAGGGGCCTGTCCCTTGCCTGCCGTAGATGTAAAACTTCTATTGTCTGACAATTCTAGATCAAAAGTATGGAGTGCTGCATACCTCTCATTTGCACTCTGGTACACTTCATATGTTCATTTATCTTGTTGCATTTGGCTGGTGATGGTCCAGCTATTTCCATATTTTTCTAATACTGTCATCTATTTTGATATCCAGGGATTCTCGCACTAAGGAGCTTCTAAAAGTGGTAAATATTGATGGCCAAGTTGATACCCGTTTTGACATCTTATCTGCTCAGGATCCATATAGCTATGAAACAAAGCAAACTTTGTTCTCCTCTCCAAGGAAAGAGAAATCTCGCAGTCCTGTTGGTTTCTTGCAGAGATCACGGAATGCTTTGTTAGGAGCAGCTGATGCGGTCCGTAGGGTTGCTGTTAAAGCCGGTTTTGGAGATGACACTCGAAAAATAGAAGCATTTACAATGTCGATGGATGGGATGATCTGGACAGGATCTGCAAATGGCTCTCTTGCCCAATGGGATGGCAATGGTAACCGTTTGCAAGAGTTCCTGCATCATTCATCATCTGTTCAATGCATTTGCAACTTTGGAATAAGATTATGGGTGGGTTACATGGACGGCAGCATCCAGCTGTTGGACCTTGAAGGCAACTTGTTAGGTGGATGGATTGCACATAGTAGTCCAATTTTGAGTATGGCAGTTGGAGGTTCATATATCTTTACATTGGCTGGTCATGGGGGTATCCACGGATGGAACTTGTCATCCCCAGGGCCTCTTGACACCATTTTGCGTTCAGAGTTGATTGAGAAAGATGTGTCATACAAAAAATTTGAATATATGAAAATATTAGTAGGTTCTTGGAATGTTGGGCAAGAGAAGGCATCCTATGAATCTTTAAGAGCTTGGCTAAAACTGCCAACACCAGAGGTTGGGGTAGTTGTAATTGGATTGCAGGAGGTGGATATGGGTGCTGGTTTTCTTGCAATGTCTGCTGCCAAAGAAACGGTATAATGCCACATTCATAATTTTAGGATTTTATTCTTCATTACATAATTGTTATTTCTGCAAATCATCTGCAAATATTTTTTATTTCTGCTAATCATCACAAAAGGTCATCCGACGATATATCCTATATGGCTAGTCCAAGTACTAGAAACTTGCAGCAGTGGATGTCTGGACCAAAATATTCTGCAAGATATTTATAATTTTATTTACCAACTGGTTAGTTGAAGATTTGTAGTGATTATGTATAGCATTACCTGATTGTTCAATCTTTGGATCATGGTAAAAAATTTGACCTGTAGATTTTGTTTCGAGATGTGGCTAGCTTCTCAGTTTTCTGTAGAGTTCCAAAATTCTCTATAATACAAGGAGATTGGAAAGAGGAAATTTGATCATTTCCTGTTTAGGATCGTACCTTGTTGAATTTTTTGAGAATGTCAAAAACATAACTCTTTTTAAAACAGTGGCCTACTGTTTTCACTGTTTGTAATGCTGAGTTCCTTGTATCATTTCTACTGCCTTTAGGTAGGGCTAGAGGGAAGTCCAAATGGAGAGTGGTGGTTGGATGTAATCAGCCAGATTTTGAAGGGCCACTCCTTTGTGCGTGTTGGTTCAAGGCAGATGGCTGGACTAATCGTTGCTGTATGGTAATCTGTTTAGGACTAATCCTTTTTTCCTTGATCTGAGTATCTGACCTGTTATCTATTTTTTTTGTTGAAACTACTCAATTTCTTCATTGTTCAGGGTCAGAATATATCTTAAGCAGTTTATTGGAGATATTGAAAATGCGGCAGTGGCATGTGGACTAGGGCGAGCAATCGGCAACAAGGTGCGATGTTATATTGTTGATTGTTCTTCCAGTTGTTAATATTAAATATCCTAGAAATATCATTTACAAGTAACGTCAACAATTAGATATACATTTACATTCTACTAACCATTTCAATAAGCAAACATTCCGTGAAAATTACTTTAGTGAAGCAGCTAATGCTATATGATCTTCTATTCTGCTTTGTTTCTTGGTTGCTGAAATCTGAGGTCTAAGAAACATGTATGAATCCACTTTTATAGTTTTATTTATTCCATTTTCAGACAGTGTTTGTTTACTGTTACGAATAGTTTGTTTACTTGTTTCTTAACCATTGTTTTCTGAAAGTAACTTCTGGAATTTTCGGATGTTTGAAAATAGTTCAAGATATTTGTGGTTGCTGTGCTGAGCTGCACAAGTGATTTTCATTATGGGAACCATTATTGACTCCAGTAAGATCTTACATGACCAGTCTGGTGGAGGGGAAGAAAAAAAATTATTGTTGCTTTTTATGAAATGTAGATAGCATTACAATTTTAGTAACTGGCATGGTTGTCATTTTGCTTAGTGGCATATAGATTAACCAAGTATAATTTATCGGGGTCATCTACTGGAAATTCATAATTTGGTGCGATCGTGTAAGTTTCGAAAGGATAAATGGATCAGACAGACTGGAGGGACCGTCATATCACATGATGGATTCGTCCCAATACATTTTGGATTCTTATACATCTATCCTTTCATCCAAGGGTTCGATGTTTCAAGCTGTGTTATTGCCAGTTTATATACTATCAAAGAAAGAAGCTATAGGCGCTAGGCAGGTGGTTATATTGCCTATGTGTGGCTACTGGCTATGCAGTTGTATTTCCTGGTGGTTTAGAGTAATGCCATGTTAGTGGAGAAAATTTGGCATTAACACAAATAGTTTGACATTATCATACATGCATGAGTTCCACGACCATAAGTTTCATCATTTTCTATGAGCAATTTATTCCATTTTCATGCATAGATCAAGGCTTAAAGTGCCCTAGGCGGGAAAACCCTTAACCACCATATTTTGAAACAGAGCTTATATATGAGTTCCCCCCCTAATTTGATGATGATGAGGAGTTTTTAATGCTGTATATCTTGTGTGTTGTGCTCTATCTTGTCTATTGGTCTGTGCTTTGTGCAATTTCATGTCAAGCATGCCTGCATTAACATGTGTCTATAAGTCTTCATGTTCATATTCCTTGGATGATAATTTCAAGGGAAATGAAAATCATTTTGTTCAAATTGTTACAATCAGTAGGTTTTCTTGCATGACACCTAGTTTATTGTATCTTTGATGTATCTGACTTTCAGGGAGCAGTAGGATTGAGAATGAGAATACATGATAGAAGTATTTGCTTCGTAAATTGTCATTTTGCTGCACATATGGAAGCTGTGAGCAAACGGAATGAGGACTTTGACCATGTATTCAGATCAATGACCTTTTCGTCCCCTTCCAATGGATTATCGTCAACATCAGGTATTTATCAATCTTCTCTCATTAGCTTTTCTGCATTAGTTTCTGGCCGAGCAAATTTGTAAAGATTTTGTGCAACCTTTTGCTAATCACATTCAGCTATTATTCTGGAAATGAATATCTTATATACAATTGTTTTATTTTTACAGCCTCTGGTTCTGCTCAGCTTCTTCGAGGAGCAAACGTATGTTGCTATTCATCTTCATTGTTTCTGTTAGTGGATAAAACTATTGCTGGATCCATATTGTGAGATTGTAAACAGGATGTCATGTTGCTATGACAGGGATCAAGACTGCCCGAGTTGTCAGATACAGACATGATTGTGTTTCTTGGTGACTTCAATTACCGGCTTTCTGGTATTTCTTATGATGAGGCAATGGGCTTGGTTTCCCGGAGAAGCTTTGACTGGCTTAGAAAGAATGACCAGCTACGAGCAGAAATGAGATCTGGGAGTGTCTTCCAGGGGTTACGTGAAGGAGAATTCAAGTTCCCCCCTACTTACAAATTTGAGAAACACATAGCAGGCTTATCAGGTATAAAACTCTGTTTAAAATCATAGTTACTGTAGTGAATTAATACATTAGCGTAGGCTAAACATTGCAATAATATGTAAGTAGGGAGCCCATACTTGTGATAATATTCTTAGATCTTCTGAAAGCACTTTTTGAAAGATCTTCACTTTTATTGTGCTTATAGGATATGATAGAAGTGAGAAAAAACGCATTCCAGCCTGGTGTGACAGAATTCTATATAGAGACAGCAGGGCTATTTCGGATACTGAGTGTTCTTTGGAATGTCCTGTGGTTGGTTCAATATCACTGTAAGTTGTTTGCTGTTCGATTATCTCACAATAGACTGCTGTACGTAGATGCTGCCAATTAATTTGCATTGTCCTGTTATTCTATTTTTGCAGGTATGACTCTTGCATGGAAGCAACAGACAGTGATCACAAACCTGTAAAATGTGTGTTCAATTTAGATATTGCTCATGTCGACAAGCAAACTATGAGGCAAAAATATGGGGAAATAATGACGTCAAATAAGAAAGTGCTGTACTCACTTCAGGGGTTGGAGGCTTTCCCTGAAGTAAATATCAGCACTAATGATGTCATTCTCCAGGATCAAAACCCTTCTGTTGTGAAACTACAGAACAGAAGTACAAAAGAGTTGGCTTGTTTTGAGATCATTTGTCAGATACCAAACTCATCTGGCACACCATTTTCAGGTTTCCCTTCTTGGCTGAAGGTAGGTTACTGCTTTGTCTTTATTCTACTTTTCAATGTACTGCTTTATGTGAACATAGTTTAGTTATAGCCCGAGACATGAATCTATACACAGATGAGTCGTATTTATGTAAACACACAACAGAAAGTATGGGCTATTCTCAACCAAGTCTTACTATATGGGGTTTCAGTTACATATCTAGCATGTTTATGACTAGAATGATAATTGATACTCTAATGCTAAAGATTGTTTTGCTGAATAATATTTATCTGATACCATGAGCTTAATGCTTTGAGAACTGAATTCAACACAGGTTTCACCGGCAGTCGGTAAAATTTCTCCCGGACAATCAGTGGAAGTGACATTGCAACATGGACAACTACGGAGTCAGGATTATCTTACGGGAACATCAGGGAATAGTTCTGGAGCTGAACAAGAAAATGCTGTGACCCTGCTGGTGATGGCAACTGGAGTGTACTCGACAGCCAGGAGAGATCACAAGATACATGTACAACACCGGAGCCACAGGGACGCATTTCCCTCGAGTGGTTCTAACTATGCAGATCGATTCTTTGGTTGAGCATGGTTTTGAAGCTAGTTTAGTTTGTGGATCAGAGTTCAGAACTACCGTTTGTATGATGGTGCATAGCTGATTTTTCTTTTCATCTAAGTGTGCATAGAAATTGAATGTTGTAACAAAAAAAATCTTATTGTGAGAGTGAACAAAGAAAGGATTTCCTTCCTGAGGTAAAATTTATTGGTATTGTCGGAAGGGAAAATTTATGAACAAGCACGGTGATATAAACCGCAACGTTGATATTTTTTGAACGACTCCTCAGAAACGAGCATAATATGCGGGAATCCAGTGGTGGCCCCGGCGTAGCAGCGCTCAAGCATCCAGCAGGGAGTCCTTCACCGGTTCATGCATGCCGTGGGAGATAGTGAGAACAAGGTGCAAGGCTTTGCATGAGAGCGATCTGCATTAGCTGCTTCTGCTGAAATGGTTCTTCAAAACCGGTTGATATACCAATTACCAAAGCTCCGAGAAGCCAATAGCCGGCCTCCCTCCAAATATCCGACGAGAGCGCGTGGCACTGACACCAAAAGTTGAGATAATATATTTATGAGTCATCGAATTTTAACTGTCAAACTGGTCAGCTTTGGATTTGTGTGCTGGAACAAACCAATGGCTGCCCCTATCTTCAATCTCTCGTCCTGTGAACCGAGCTCAGCTCATAAGATTCATTGTGGTCGAACTTGTTTATTAGGGTCAAGTTATCGACTTGACACTGGTGCTCACATTTTCCTTGATTTATTCCAGAATTTAACCGGTCCTATTCTTTGAGTAGTAGGCGACATGCCTGTTGATAGCGAAGCGAGGTGTCAGTGGTGACTTCGTGAATCTTGTGGATGTGTCGGCTCGATCTCTCGGAGGTACTCATAAAAGGTAGGGCAACGTGCATGTATTCACAGAGGTGAGTGTGCGTGCGTTCGTGAGCGTCTGCCTCTCTTCATGACTGCTCGTGGCCTTAGATCCGTCTCAACTCTGCCTCTCTTCATGACTACTCCTAGCCTCGGATCTCCGGGAGTGTGTGCCCTGAGAGGCTGAACCGTTGAAGCTGCCATCCAAGGGCTTGAAAAGTTAGTAGTGGTTTGATCGGATGCCACGTCAGAGAGGCTAGTGTCGTGGGGGTCTGGTTGGGCTTAGGAGCTGCCATCCAGGAATTTGGGAGGATGACATAAGGATTAGAGCGATCATTGAGTTTGTGTTTGGTTAGTTTGAGTGTTGACAGTGACAAAAAAAAACTCTCGTCTCAGCTCTGCCTCGCTTCATGACTACTCTTGGCCTCGGATTTCCCGAAGTGTGTGCCCTAAGAGGCTGAACTGCCAAAGCTACCATCCAAGGGTTTGAAATGTTAGTAGTGGTTTGATCGGATGTTGCCTCAAAGAGGCTAGTGCCGTGGGGGTTTGGTTGGGCTCAGGAGGTGCCATCCATGAATTTGGGAGGATGACAGAAGGATTAGAGAGATCATTGAATGTGTGTTTGGTTAGTTTTGAGTATTTGACGGTGACAAGGCAACTCACTAATGTTTCTATCACCACTTACCTTCATCAGTGTAGTCATGTCTACTCGATCAAATTATGACTTGGTGTAAATCAAATTGGCATTGCTAGTACCTGCTCTTCCTGTGTCTGTTGGTATCCAAATTGTAACAAACTTTAATCAGATCCCTCGTATCTGTGACTATGTACGTAAAAAATTATTGATCCCTCATTACCCTGAACTCTATGGACAATTTATCCTCAAACCCATCAACGCCGCTAGGTCCAATGACATTAATGGCTCCAAGCACCACTATATTGAGCCTCTTGTTTAAATCCATGTAAATAGGTGACATTTGTTAAAGGGTTTAGTTTTTTTTTTGAGATTGCAATATCAGGCAGGAGACTTTCCATCAATGCTCTGACCTCACAAAACAATACTATCTCCTTATCAAAAATTTTGTCGCCATTGACTTTTTATTAAATCTTTGATCATTCATCTTATTCAAAATATTATAAGTATTTGATTTATTTATTTGTGATTTATTTACCATTATATGTATTTTAAGTGTGACTTATCCTTTTGCATATTGGCACAAATTTTTTGAATAAGACGAAAGTTCAAACATTTAACATATTTCGATATGGATGCGGTATTTTTGTAAAAATCTAGTAGTTTCATGATGAACCGATTTTTTTCTCAAATTGAAAACATTACAAATCTGAATGTTTTTTAAAGCTATCGGAGATAAATAATATTTCTCATAATTAAATTTTGAAACCATCTCAAGCAGATTGGACATAGAACATAACATTTTGACAAGGAATTAAGTGATCCATCAAAAGTTATCAAGACTTTAAATACATTAAAATTTTCATTGACGCCAAATTGTACGATGCATTTTCAAGACATAATATGTGCATGGTGATGATGAGTGTTAGAGGTGGGATATTTGAACCCGAAACCCAAAGACTGAAAAACCGAATCCAAATTATTTGAATTTTTGGTCTATTCGCAGGTTTCAGGGTCTGGTTCCTTCACTTCAAAAACCGAATAGACCTCTTAACCCGAAATTCACCAGTTAAATATTTGATTTATACTATGACGATTGCAACTTTGTGTTTTTAGCTATCTTATTAAATTTATTCATGAACTTGTCAGTTATTTGTCTTCGTTTTGTAGTCCTTGCACTTGTATTATTGAAATGAGTTGTGAATTTGAATTACTGGCATATAGTTTTGAAGGGTGACATTGATATCAATGAAATTTGGTTAATTTGGTGGACCAAATAGGACTGAACCGAAATAGCGGTCTATTCCTAGGCTGTTATTATTTTTTCATTTCAAAACTTACTAGGTCGTTATTTTTTGACGATAATGTTGTGGCACGTACGTCTGGGCGCCGGACGCTACTCCCCAAAATATGGGACTCACCATAACCACAGCCACACAAAATCAGTTGCTTCTTATCCCTTTCTTCTTCTCCATTCTTCTCGGCTCCTCACGATGGCATTTTTCTTCTCCATTCTCCTCGGCTCCTCGCGATGGCGTGCGGTCGTCAGAGGTGCTGCATCCCGCGCCCAAGGCGCGGCCGGCGGAGCTCGCCAGCAGCACGGGCCGCCGCTTCACATGAGGAGCGCCCAACATCGCCCTCGTCCCCGTGAAGGAGTGACTGACGGCAACTCCGACGCGGCTGAAGGAGAACACGACCACGACGAGTGAGGGCATGGTGGCTCGGTGCGCGGCGCTTCCTCCCGGCTGCATTTCGGCGAGTGCTTGAGTCGTCGCTCCAGCGAGCGTGTGGGCAGGAGGCCAGCAGCGCTTCGGCGGGTCTTCGGCGAGCGGGGCAATAGCGTTTCAGTGGCGCGGCCGAGTGCGGGGCACCGCACCCCGCGGCCATGGCAGCGCGGCCAGACGTGGGTAACGGAGCTCGCCGGCGGCGCGGGCCACCACTCCCTCCATGACTAGGGAAGGGTGGTGGGCAACGAGGAGGGGTTGGCGAGCTCCCTCATCGGCTCTCTCCCTGCCAGTGATGTCTCCTCGGCAGCCTGTCGTCCCTACAACTGTGCATTTGCTTCATGTTGCAAACATATGTTTTCAGTTTTTCGTACGTTTGAGATGAATGTTGCAAATGTTTCAAGCGGGCGGCGGGCAACCGCCGACCGCCATCCCTTCCCTGTGCTCCATTGTTCTCCAGCGTAGCGTTTCTCTATTTATATTT
>JAZFNS010019999.1:45813963-45831135 GCA_037127165.1 Alloteropsis angusta | reverse complement strand
TAACGATACACTGGAATACTCCCGGGTGAAATGCTACAATGTACTTCTGTGCGCTTGCAGAATTACGTAAATGTTAAGAAATACCAACACCTGCGGATAAACGAATACGATACTCTGGAATACTCTGGGTCAAATGCTACAATGCACTTCTGTGGGTTTGCAGAATAATGTAAACCTTAAGAAATACCAAAAGCAATAAAGATCGATTTTCATAGCTGGTTCAATGCATAAACTAGTTTTGAAAATTACTTTTCACATCTGTTTTTTTGCCTCGAGCACCCGCTGCATTGACTTTTCCACAGATTGAGCAAATGAAAAACCAATTGTGAAAACTCATTTGTGCAGCCGGTTTCCTATGTTCAGAAACCGGTTGTGAAAAAGAAGTTTCCCAGTCTTTTTTTTTTCAAAAAAACAGGTTGTGCAATGGAAGAATTGTGGCAGAACCATCTAATTTGAACCGGCTCAAGTGTGCCGGGTTGTCATTTTACTGACAATCACAACTTACGCAATCCAAACCTAGTAGTTCGTCAGATCCCCTTAGGACATCTAGATCATCCACTTACCACCGACACAATTCACATACACAGAATTACACCACATAGGATGATAGGAGCACAATAGACAAAGTCACAACACACTTAATATACAACAAGGAGAATTATTAAAACCATAAGAAACAAACTTAAGTGCAAGTGAAACTTTAAGGAGTTCCATGAGAATAAGGTGGTCTTAATAGGGATCGTTCTGTGATGTCTACAACTTATTTATAGACAAAGACAAGAGAACATGTTGGGCTCATCAACATGCCTCTTCTTCATTTGAGTTCTTCCTTGCTCATTGTACATATTGTGGCGTCTCTGCAACATTGATAGCATCTTGAGAATAAAATTATTCAACAAGTATGACTCATCTGCATAAACATATACATATCGTGGAATTTGAGGTACTCTATGAAACACAAAAGAAGTTTGGATAAAATTTTTATGCATGTACATGAATAGTAAAATCTACATAAACTCTATCAAACACAAAAAAGGAAAAAAGCAAAAAAGTGGATAAGATAGAGTTTGTGGATGGAGACCAATTTTAGCAGTTGGCGCTGCCGATGAAGGTTGGAGCCGGTAGGATTTTGTCGGCGGCTGTGCCTATTCTACTATTCATGTAAAGGGAGGGAGAAGAACTCGAGGAAGACAATGACCGATTGGGTGGGTGGAGATCGGAGAGAGAGATTTTGATTTTATTTTCTTTTATGAGTGGGACCCATCTACCAGCCATCCACATCAGCAATTTGGTACACATCAGCATGTCAGGTGGCAAAACAGCTATGCAAAACCAGAAAGGGGAGAGGGGCTGTTTGGTCTCCAGCCAGAGACTGCCACGTCACAGTGTGGCGCGCCACAGTCTGTCGAAGAAAAACAACGCCTCAGCATTCGATGCTTTTACTGTTGATTGCGTTGCGGCGTACTGTGCTATGGCATGGGATGCTGTGGCGTGGCAATGTGCGGCGGGGAACCAAACACCCTCTATATGGTTTTCCAAAGTCGAGGGGACGATATATCTGGTTTTGTAGATGAGAGGGTTGCAATCCACCTATAACACGTCAGGGGGTTATATATAGTCCTTCAAGCATAACTAGTCTAAAGGAATTAAAAAAATAGGACCCACCAAATGTGCAAATCATTGTCCTTTTATGACCTTTCTAGGACATAAAGCCCTTTTTCCCACTTATTTACAAAGTTAATAATGCTATAGTTGTTAAACATAAGAAAATTAACAAACACAATATTTTCTAAACTTGTTAGCATTTTTAGTCCCTACTTGTCTCTTGATACCCAAGTTATATAAGTTAGCTTACGAGTCATGAACAATATAGTAACATACCATTTTAGATGCTAAAGTAAGCATACTTCGTGCAATTTATTTTGATATTTATGGTAATATTTGTGGCCTACAACCCATAAGCTAGCTTTATGAATTGGAAGTTAAACAAACAAGCCCTTAGGACCAGTTTAGACGCATGGCGTATGTGAGTGAGGGCACAAACCTCACTCAACCTTTTGTGCTATCAACAAATTTCTCGATGTTAAAGGTTTATGATCGTTTTTTCTCTTAAATTGTCTCCTCACTCGAGATTTGTTCTTGGTCTGCACTATAAATTGGATGCATGACAGTGCTGCCTGCATCAGATAATATCCACCCCCTCCCGGAATTCTAGAGAAATTTGAAAAAAAAACTTTAAATTTTATATGTCCCTAACTCTATCCGGATCTCGCCAATAAGCTCAAGAACGCAATTTGTCTTTGACTGCAAGACCTAGAGTTGAGCAGGAGACGTATATAACTTTGAATTTATGCAAAATTACCCCAACAAAGGAAACGGGCCCACTCCAGCCTGGCAAAACGCCGAACACTCTCCACCACTTCACCCCTACCATTCTCGCAAAACATGCCGCCGCCGCCCCCGCCGCCGCACCTCGGCGGCGTCGCGCCCCCTCCGGCAGCCGCCGCTCCCTCCTTCCTGCGCCTCTCCCACCGCACACGCCTTCGCGTCTCCGCGCCACGTGCAGCAGCGGCTGCCTCCTTGCCCGCTTCTCATTCCTCCCACGCGCATGACGCTGCTCTCCTCCACCGCGCGGCCGACGTGGCCGACCGCTCAGCGGGGCTGACATCCCCGCACCCCAACTTCGGGTGCGTCATCGCGCGGCCCCAGCGCGAGACCGAATGCGCCGATCCCTTGGTGGTCGGCGAGGGGTTCCTCTACGCGCAGGGGACGGCCTGCGCCGAGCTCCTCGCGGCGCAGGAGGCCGGCGAGCACGCGCGCGGCGCGACAGCGTACCTCAACCTAGAGCCCGGGGACTGCTATGGGGATAGCACCGCCGTCGGTTCGCTCGTTCAGGTGCTCGATGGAACTGCCTTCCCTATCCTTCCTTCTCACCTGTTTCTTCAAATTTGCCATTTATTCCACTTAACGTTCCCGCAATTTTCACATGCATGGAATCATTTGTGGGCAAGATTAAAAATACGTGCCTCACGGTCCATGATCATACGAGTGTGAATTTGCGGATTTAAACCATATAGTAAATCATGAGGGGATGAATGTACAATCAACAATGTATCTTCTTGTCTCAGTCCCTAGAATCAATTTACAGTAGTCTGTTTTATCAAAGATGATTACAACGTCGGCAATCTGGAGGGTTTCAATCACAAGATTATTTTTTGGGTGATTGTTCATTTGTGATTTGTCCACTTGAACCATGTTGTCGATGAGTACCGTAGTCAGTTTAACACATTGGCATTAACTTGATTAGTCTTCCTCAATGTATATAAGCAGTACGCTGATGATTTTAGTAGGCAGGAGTTACAAGAGTTGTAGTGGGTCTTAGACATCCCTTGAAACACTTGAGAGGGAAGGCAATTCAAGAATTACGAAGCAAAGGCATTCAAGTTGAGGTTGTGGGGGAGGATCTACAGAGTAATTTGTTCCAGGTGACTCTTCGCATATAACTTTTCCTTGTTGTTTGATTTCTTAAGGATTTACTGTCCATTGTTGATACCATTTTGCATCTGTGCAACCATCCATTAATCATGCATTTCCTTAATAATATCTGGCTTTCTGAACTCAGAGCTCTGATCTTGTGAATTTGATTGCTGACTAGCATTATGATATAAAAAAATATAAGGACTCTATAGGTTTATTGTGGCTGAAAATAAAATTCTGAATACATCTATTGATTTGTCAATGTTTAGTATAAAAGTTCAAATTCAATGGAGACACTATCACTAGATTTATGTTCTCCAGATGTTGACATATCATTAAAAATATGGAAGAAAGAAAAATAACCTATTTACATGTCTATAATTAAAAGTATGACTTTGGACAACTATACTACTTTTTAAATAAAAAACTGACTCTTTTGCTGTGTTTAATGTGGTACTCTAATAATTGGGTCAAATAAATATGGCCATTACATTATTGTATTTTACCAGCCTGTTAACTTTTTTGCTGTTCACTGTAGGAAGCTCTGAAGTCATGCCTCACTGTAAATGCTCCATTACTTTACAGAGCTGCCTTTCATGTCCCTTTTTCTGTTCTGAAGTATGCTATGACTGCAGATGGTGAGACATATGCTATTCCACTTGTTAATATTGTTTGAGATAATTATTAATATACAGAACTGATTTATACTGTTCAGATTATATCTCTTTTCACTTTGATTAATGGGCAGGTAAAATAGCGGCAAGTACTGGACATGCTTCTTGGATAAGTGGCAAAGCATCCAGAGGCCGGGTATTTGAATTGCGGGGCAGAAGCGATGCTATTATTGTTGGTGGAAATACAGTTCGCTTTGATGGTAGCAACCGCATAATGCAACATTCTATTTACTGTACTAGTATCCGTTCATATCAAAAGGTATTTTGGCTGTATTGTAGATCCTCGGTTAACTGCAAGGCATGTCAAGGGGCATGTTCCAGTGCGCATAGTGATGTCACAGTCTCTCAACCTTCCTGAAGAAGCAAATCTATGGAATGTTAATGATGCCTATACAATTGTTGTAACTCAGAGAGGTGCTCGGAGAGATTTCCAAAAGAAGCTTGCTATGAAGGGTGTTGAAGTAGTAGAGTTTGACATGCTGAATCCAAGAGATGTTATGTCATATTGCTATGATCGTGGTTATCTTTCTGTATTATGGGAATGTGGTGGGACCTTAGCAGCTTCTGCCATATCCGCGAGTGTTATTCATAAGGTAAACCTTTTTTTTTTTTTCCGCTAGACCTTGAATAATGTCTTATGTGTCGGTGTTAAGTTTGTGATATCCTGGTTTTATAGTTATTGCTTATATTTAGTAACTTAATGGAATGAACATGAAACTAGATAAGTAATACATGATTGGATGGATAAAATATATAGTTTCTTTTTTATTTACAAATCACATGTGAATATCTAAATTATTCATCATATTTTTGCATGATCTAAATCATCTTAGTCATTTTTATTGTTTACTGGTTATCTTATATATATGGAAAATTTTGCTGTGGGACATCAAACTTTATTTGAATTGGCCAGTACACTCCACAAAAGGCAAAATTAGCTATTTCAAAATCGAGTTTATTGCCATAGGACACTGCATCCATTAAAATAATAGTTTCTCATTTGAGAAAAGAAGCAGGGATGAAAATGTCCATTTTGCGCTCAAGTTTACGTCAGATTCTCATCTTTATCTCTATCTTCTACCTCTTCTCTCCATCTCTTCCCAGCCATGTGCTGCCGCCTCTATGCTCACACCGGTTGGAGCCAGGCGGTTCTCCAGCAGCGGGTTATAGCCGAGTTGTCCTGCAGTGGCATGTCAGAGCTGGGACTGTTGCCGTGGCCTCATCCTTGTCCTGATCTGGGGGCGGGTCAGAGCTGGGCTCTGCCGCCGCTGCTTCATCCTTGTACTCCTCTAGGGCAAGTAGAAGCAGGGTGCAGGGGAGGTACTCGCACTGCTCATGGAGAGTGCAGATCAGGAGGCAGGACCCTCCCCTCCCTGCTGCTCCGTCACTCTTCCATCCCTCCTCTCTGTAGCTCCAGGGATGCCTCTCCACATGAGTATGCGCCTGCAGTGGCCAGCTAGATCCTCAGCAAGGCGGAAGGGTGAATACGCCACATCTGCAGACTGCAGGAGCTCATGCGTATGGACCTGTTGGAAGCCCGGATCTGCCTCCTCTCCAAATCCAGCCGAGCCATTCGTCATCGCCGCTGGTGCCTGTAGAGGGTTAGTACAGCAGCACGTTCTTCATGACCTCCTTTCATGTGTGCCACCTCACCAAACCCGTAGCTCACCGGTGCAACGTCAATGCTGGTGCACATTCAGTGATGAGCCAGCCATGGCCACAAGCCCAGGGGCAACTGATGTCATTTGGAAAATTTTCTCGCAGCCAAATCCAAGATACTATTTTAGTGGTTGCGGCGTCATATGGCAAACAGACATCTTTTTTGTAATGGTACCCAGCCAATTTTGCCATTTGTGATGTATATTGACCAATTTGAAGAAAATTCATTGTCCCACGTCAAAATTTGCCTATATTTACTGGAATTTCTCGCTTAGGAGATGAATCTATATTAGATTGTAACTTCCAATTGTGAATTTGTATCGTTTGACAGGTCTATGCATTTGTGGCTCCAAAAATAATTGGGGGATTAAATGCACCAACACCGGTTGGTGAATTAGGGTTGAGTCAGATGACCCAAGCAATTGATTTACTTGATCAATCATATGAGCAGGTTAGTTCTTGTTCTAGTTCAGATACATTCCATTACAGGCATATAAGTGAAGCTAATAGATTTGGTACATCACAATCTTATTAATGTGCATTAAATTTTGCAACTATCTCTCAGTATTTCTCTTCTATATAAGTGCCCCATTTTTCTTTTCTCGAACACACAGGAGAGCTGTGTATCCATGCCTAATTGTTTTCTTAATAGAATACAGCAATCATCACATTTTCATCTAGGTTCAGTAATCGTAGCTGTTCTCTTCATACTCTGCATATCTAAGTATTTATGTACTGTTATAGGCATATCTATGCCATTTGGCATTAGTTCACAGCTTTGACATACTACATATTGAATAAATCTGCAGATTGACAAGGACATACTCATGAGTGGGTTCATCCAACCCATTCCTGATCTTTCACCTGTTATACCATCTGTTGGTGAAATACCTTTGGTTGATCCAGAAGTATCTCCATATGAAACAAATATTATTTCCTTTTACAAGACATGGGATACCTTTGGGGCTTTCTCAAACTTTTCTCCTCATCCAATTCGCATGCCTGATGAAAATGGAGATTATTTCACGTGGCCAACAGTGGAACACTATTACCAGGTATGTCTTCTATTCTTTGTTGCTACATGTGTGCCTTTCTACTCTGCTGTGGAAAGGAAATCTTGATCATAATGCACCGCGGATTTTTTTCAGGCTCATAAATTTGTTGGTGTCGACAATCCTCAAGCAAGAACCATTGTTCAAGAAATAAAGCTGGCAAAGAGTCCTGAAGAAGCTGCTAGGATAGGAAGGACCCGACAAAAGGAGTTCCGAGAACTGGTATGTCTGGATATTGTGCTTTCATTTTACCTTACTGCTGTGGGAAGAGATGAAGGGGTCTTGATTAATGGTATATACATCAAGTATTCTATTATCTGCTTGAGCACTTCCACTTATCACTTACTTTTTTTTTTGCAAATCTAATAACATAAACATGCTTGAAAAACGTCTGACAAGTCCATTATATTATGCTTTACTAATTACATTATGCACTATGTAGTAAGTGCAAAATCATGGCATTAGGCTGGAACTTCCATATACATTTTCTCACTATCGAGGTTCACTACACTATGGATTGCCTATTGCAAAACATCTCCATGCTGTATTTATAAGGATTAGCGGGGGCATAGCCGCATAGGGCATATAAATTGCAAAGATATGGCCTGTCAGTTACTAGTTCTTTGCACACTGTAACGATTACTACTTCATCTGCTCTAGTATAGCTTATTTATTTTCATTCACCTGCCTGTTATGTAAACTGTATTATTCTTTTAAATTACCTTTACTTTTCAGGTGCGGACAGATTGGGAGACTATAAAAATCGATGTGATGTACAGAGCTATCAAATGCAAGTTTTCGACCTATCCTAGTCTGACTAATATGTTGCTGTCAACGGCTGGCTCAGTTCTTGTTGAGGCATCGCCCCATGATTTATTTTGGGGTGGTGGGCGTGAGGGCGAAGGTTTGAATTATTTGGGAAGATTGTTGATGCAGCTGAGATCAGAGATTCTGGGGACGTTTCAGGTTGACGAGGCAGCTTGATTTTCAGGTGAGGCAATATTGTTTAGCAGGAGAGGTGATCAAGAGATCAAGCATTTAAATCTGTCCGGGTCTCGGTTGAGTGCATCTGTGGACTAACAAGCAGACCATATCAGTAGTGAAAGCAAGGGCAATTGAGATTTTGTACAATTATCTATACTTAGTTTCCCTTTTCTTTGCTATTGGAAGATCCGGTGATACTTTCTTGCACGTGAAATACACATTGGGCGGTGTTATCTTGTCGGAAGACAAAGCAGAAGTGTCATGAACAGAATGATCGATCCGACAGTGTCATTAATACAGAGTGGTCGATGAATGTGAATAACTCTCCTCGCTTTTCTCTGAATCCTCGCTGCTTGGGCTTCCCTCCTCGTCGTCATCGCTTTCATGCTGCTCCCTTTGGGCCCTAAACCCATCCTTGCTGTAACTCATTCAAAGTCTCCTTTCACTGTGTCCTTTGGCCATGTACCTTTAGTTGTACAGGCGGCCACCTCGTCAAAGCAGACTGGTAGTCAATGCCTCAATGGCTAGGGAGGAAAAAAATGTTACAGGGAAGAGGACAAGAAATTGCGACCCAACTTCATGGAGACTCGGAATGAGGCCATACTGTTACACAAACCGGTAAGGCGGTAATCATGCCTGCTGAGTGTTACGGAATCAAACTCATCTCTCCTCTCATGAGTATAAACTCTCTCATCTCTCCTTACAATAACCTTGCCGGGTCAACAAAATTACTGATGCGGCATTTAATTTAATGCCCTAAACTCTCTATGAAACATCTAGTAAGAATGGCCTGAGTATAACACCATTCCATTTTAACTTCCTCTTTCATGGGGCCATGATATCCGTAGTCCATAGATGACATCTTATGCGCTGCCTGCTCTATATATGTTCGCCTCTCTGTCTAAATGATCAGTACTATAACTTATCCAGTTTACAGATGTTTATACTATACTTACACCTTGCTTGAATGAATTTTCCAAATTTCCTACTCTAGCTGAAATTGGGACTACCTTGGTTCAAGCTCTGTGATCGTCACCTTGTTGAGTGATAAACTTATGTTGTTTGAGCGTCCTGGTAGGTCAACTGTACCCCTGTGACGGTATTGATCCGCGTCATCCAACCTAAAGAGAAATGCAGGCCTAGAAGGAGCAGGCAAGGTACTAGACCTTCCAACGAGCATCAGGATCAGATTCGACATGTTGGGTCTATCACTTGGATTTTCTTGCACACACAATAGACCAATGTGTGTACACTTGAGAACCACATTTTCAGCACAACTATGTCGCAGTGATGGATCAATTACCTCTGTAATTGTTCCTTTGGTCCAATTATCCCATACCTGCACACAATGAGCAAATCATAAAGAACCAACTCATTTTAGGACTGCAAAAATTGCAGTGAAAGACTTACATAGCTTAATAGATGCTGAGCCATCATTGTTTCTGATGAGGAAACACTGTTTTTTCTTCCTGTAACAATTTCTAGAATAATTACTCCGAAGCTAAAGACATCAGACTTGGTGGTCACATGTCCAAGAACTGCATATTCAGGTGCCATATATCCACTGCACATTTGAAAATTAGTTTTGTGTTTGAAACAGAGTATCATATCATACTACATAGCTCACCAAAAAATAGACTTACTATGTTCCAGCCACTCTTCGCGTGATATGCTTCGAGTGAGCGTCATCAAACACACTTGCTAAGCCAAAGTCCGAGATCTTTGGATTCATATCCATTTCTAGTAAAATATTGCTTGGCTTCAAATCCCTATGTATAACTTTCACACGGGACTCATCATGCAGATATACCAAGCCTCGAGCAATACCGCAAATGATCCTATACCTTGTGTCCCAAGTTAGTTCATTACGCTTTTCATCATCTACATTGAAGTGTTAAATAGCAAATAAATGCATATTCGAAGTGCATGAACACTTATATAGCAAACACACTAGATGTAACATTCCTTGAAAGATATAAATACCACTCAGGAAAGTAAATAATGTGATAGCTCTATTGACCAAAACAAGTTCTATAATTCGTAAACTCACTGATTTTCATCCTAAATTCAGAGGACAGAAAGGTAATCAATGGTATTCTTTTGTTTTATAAGCTGAGGATAGTTGGTTCTTGGCATACATGTTTAGAGGAATCAGGCCTGTACCTATTATTAGTGACTAACTACATTATAATCCCTGATTAGGGGCCTGTAATTTTGGGGGGCCTGTGCGGTATGCAATCGACGGGCCTGAGAGGAATTTAACAAGGAACTATTGCTATTACAAACACTGGATTACATTTTTAAAATCCAATTAGCCAGTTTAGATAAGCACAACTTCCTTGGTTTTTCATAATCAACGAATCAGAGAAGGCATGCCATATTTCGGCTTCATTACTTAAACATTTTTTGAATAAAAGTTTGCAGTTGGTTTTCACTCATGAGAGACCTTCTATATCCTTTCTTTCTTTCCCATATTTAAATTGGTCAAATGTGAATCAGCCCACCTAGGATTGTTCAAAACACAAATGAAGCAGGCTTTCAGTACCATAAATAAAGGAGTCAAGGCTTTTGTTTGGAATGTATTCGTACACAAGCAACTTCTCCTCTCCATCCAGACAGGCGCCAATAAGCTTCACGAGATTCCGGTGTTGTAGCTTGGCTACCAATATCAACTCATTTTTGAGCTCACGTAGGCCTTGGTTAGAACCTCTTGCAAGTCTCTTTACTGCTATTTCTTGTCCATCTGGCATCAAACCCTGAATAATCAAGTTGAATCATACTATTCGATATGATCCCAGAGTGAATAATGTGCAATAGTAACTAATTTACTGTGTACGTGTGGGCCTGTACTTTGCACTATGTAAGCATGTGGTTAATTGACAAGGACCCGCATGGTAAGCCGGTACAGGTTTGTACTTGGATTACCTTGTAGACTTGTCCAAAGCCTCCTTCTCCCAGTTTATTTCCTTCAGCAAAATTTTGCGTTGCCACTCTGACGACGGATGGATCCAACAGCATTGATTTAAGGTCTTCAATATCCTTTGAACTGAATGTACCTGTGGATCAAATGAACATATTTTCTTTTCAATAACACCAGAGATAGGGTATGAAGTATGAACAGATATGCAAAACACATGTTCATTTGTTAAGCTATATATGTATACAATCCATCTGGTAGGTTAATGTCAGGAGGTACAATTCTTGTGTGCCAGAATGCCTAGGGACGACCAACTATCGAGAACGCAGTGCCCATAAGTGGAAAACTGAGCAATATTTCAGCATGTACTATGTACTGACTTGGTCCTGACTCCTGAGAAGTAAAACAAGAAGTCTCTACTGTCTAGTGTGCTTTATTCTAACTTATTCTGCCCACCAGCTTTCATACAGTTTCTGCTATTATGCCGCCTTTTCTGTTCAAGTCTAAATTTGGTATCCTCTAATCTTTGTTAATTCTGTTGATGTGACATACATCTGCATTGGTTTTTAAATGAACTGATCTTACTGAACCTTCAGTAAGGATGGTCAATGATGAAGGATTTAGTAGATGTTTCTTCTACTTATCCCTTTTTTTTAACCTATGGGCAAGTTAAGAAAAGAAACAATGAGTAATATTTGTAGGTTCAAAGTTCCAACTAAAGGTGTGATGATGCCAACCTACTAAACGATAGTGATGTTGGATACTTACATGCCAATTTTCTCTTTAGCCTTGATCTTCTCCGGATGCATACTGAGATAGCTGAGACTAAACCAAGTACTGTAAGCACGGGAAGGGTGGTTGGCAGGATCAGAGCATTACTCTTATTTCTGCTCGGGCTGCTGCTGTTTCCACTTGGACCATCGCCATTTACCTTGGGGATACTGCCACCAGGTGCAGGTGGTGTAGTGCTTTCCGCTTTGATACAGCCCAAATACGGGCGCTCACCGGGGACATTCCCTCGAGGGTAGTAGTTGCAAGTAACGAACGTGCCGCCGCCAGCGTTGACGTCACAGGTGACGCTCGCGCAGCCAACACTGGTGGAGTTGGCCCAGATGAGCTGGGTGTAGTCGCCGCACTCCCCACCCTCGCATTTGTTGCTTGTGCAGTTGTAGTACTTCTTCTCTCCGAACCAGGAGAAGAGCGCATCCGAGACACCGCTGCCTGCTGCACCCTGGAAGATGTTCTCACCGTATGGGCCGCCGGATGGAATCTTCTTGCAATCTCCCTTCCTCTCCTCCGAGTAAGTCGTGGCGTAGGTTGCCAATGTAATGTCCCAGGAGAGCATGCCTATACCGATTGCTGTTCGGTAACCGTTTTGGAGGTTCAGTAAATCCTGCGGTGAATTCTGGGCTGCGATTCCAACAGCAGTAAGAACACAAGTATTACTTCAGGCAACCAATTTTCACTGATGCAATTGAAATTTGGACAGTTTAGAGCTCATATTATTACCTGACTGGTTGAACTGTCCACAGCTGGCGTACGGCGGAATACCCGGCACGTTCCCTGGAGGGTCGTACTCACAGACGATGAAGGTGCCCCTTTGGCCGTCGCAGGTGACGGTGGCACAGCCGAGCCTGCTGGTGTTCGCCCACACCACCTGGATGTAGTGCTTGCATATCGACTGTTCTGGAGCACCGCCGCCGCACGAGTTGTCGTTGCAGTTGTAGGACTGCTTCTCCGAGACCCAGGCCCCCACGGCGTCGGCGGCCGTCCAGTTGGCGCCCGCGCTGCCAGTGAACAGGTTCTCGCCATAGCGGCCGCCCGAGTGCACGAGCGCGCAGTCGCCTTTCCTTTGCGCCGCCACGGTCCGAGCGTAGGCGGCCACCGTGTTGTCCCACGCGAGCGGGGCGACGCCGACGTCGGCGCGCGCCGCGTTGTGGAGGTCCAGGAAGACCTGCGAGGAGCTTTGAGCATCGTCGACGGAGGCGGTCTCCGTCGTCGTGATGGCCGCAACGGCGAGCACGATGGCCACGGACGGCCGCAGCATGGTGTGCCGGCCACTGCTAAGACAAAGTCACGCGCGCGTCAGTCAGCTCTGGCGAAACCGAGAAATACATTGCTATCTAAGACTAGCTAGATGAAATTGCGCTGGCCATGGACTCGCCGTGGCCGTGGGGGCAAGGTTTATGTGGCCCCTGATTCTTGACGTTGTTGAAGTGAAGAAAAAATGGGTCCTAGTAATGGAATTTTCCACGCGCTTGAGCGGATACAACCAGTTGTTGCTTCAGCGTAACAAGTGGAAAAACCATGTGGCTTATGTTAAAACAAGAGAGGAACGGCTCTTGCATACTCCTTCTGCTTTTAAATATAGTTGTATTTACTTCGGCAAGTTTTAGCTTGCAACTATAAAAGTAACACATTGAAAAATATTCACTCTCATATGACATGTTTTTCAATGGCTCTGTTTGATTGATGGGGCTAGAGCTAGTTTGTGCACAACTAGCCCCAAAGTATCTAAATGGTAGAGGCTATAGTGGGACTAGTTGCATCTAACAAAAAAAACTATCCACTCAAATAAATGCTAATTGGGGGTAGTTTGAAGTGGGGCCTCTTGGGTCCTTCGGTCCTTCGGTCCAGATCCTGCACGGGATCCTTCCCCGCCCGCACGCCTCATCGCTGGCCGGCCACCATGGCGGCAGAAGGAAATGTCTATATAACCCCCTGAAGTATTGAAGGTGGAATACTTCACCCCGAACTACAAAACCTGATGTTTAACCCTCTAAACTATACAATACCATTCAAATAATTTTAGAGGTGGTTTTTGCCACATGGCCGCTGACGTGGGCAGTGACGTGACAAGAATGTCTACATAACCTCCCAAACTATCGAATAAGAATACTTCACCCCCTGAACTATAAAGTCAGATGTTTAACCCCTTTGCGTATACAATACTATTTAAATGCACCCTAAAGAGGCCTGTTTAGAGATGATTTTTTTCACATAGCGTTTCGATCTGGATGATAACATGGCAATAGCCTACATGTTAGGCACACCATTTTCAGACTCTTTCCCCCATCCCTCCATTACATGGGAGAGGCTAAACATGCGACAGAAGGATGGGACGGGAGCATTGGCCGCTAAAGCTTAAACTGTGTAGGCTCAAATTCCACCTTCCTCGCCACCCAATCCTTTGTTAATTGTGTCCAGTCCAGAGATCATGCTTTATTTGCCTCTCTGATCTCGCTCCTAGCAAGGGTGTCACGGCTAGGGATGGCCAACATGAGCTCATGTGATGCTTCGCCATGGAGAAAGAGAGAGGGGGCAAGAGCTGATCTCTGTATTTCTCCTGTTCGCCTGTCCACAGAATGTATGTGACATGTGGGCCATTACCACATCATCATTCGTGTCCATTGCCATGTCCAAGAATCACTTCTAAAACTTGTTTAGGAGGTTATTTAAATGATATTATATACTTCAGGGGGTTAATCATCTGATTTTATAGTTCAGGGGGTGGAGTATTCCTTATTCGATAGTTTGGGGGGCTCTGTAGACTTTTTTGCCACATCATCGTCTACGTCAGCTGCCATGTGGGAAAAACCACCTCTAAAACCGATTTGGGGGGTTATTTAAACGGTATTGTATAGTTGAGGGGGTTAAACATCCGGTTTTATAGTTCAGGGGGTGATATATTCCACCTTCCATAGTTTGGAGGGTTATATAGACTTTTCCGCGGCAGAACACCCTTCTCGAGCGGCGATGCGGCGAGTCATGGAGCGAGTCCAGCGTGGTGTCCTGCAGGTCGTGGAGGGAGCGTGGCCCCGCCGGCGTCGCGGCGGCCACGACACCTTCCAGGGCGCCCGACGCGGCGGCGTTATCGGCCTGGTACCTAGCAGCAACGGCGGATCTAAAGGGGGGCTAGGGGGGGGGCTCTAGCCTAAGAACTCCTTTGATGTGGAAGAAGAAAGATGAAAAGAACAAAGAAAAAGAAGTAGAAAATGAGGGGAGGAAGAAGAACAAGCCCCCCTAAGTTCTGATCCCGCCTCCGCCATTGCCTAGCGGCTGCGGCGGGTCCGTTACGGTCGAAGCGGACCTTCGTTAGAGGTGCCAGCCGTCGGCCGTCGGCGACAACGGGCACGACAACATGAGAGCCGAAGCCCAAGCGAGGAGGCGCTCTCCACGACTCTGGTCTCTGCGACAACTGCTGAACGGAATGCCTAGCACACAGCATCAGCTGGCTGTGGACGAGCACGTTCACAACATACCACACGCACACTTCGCCAGCCAAAAAAATCTTGATGAAAAGATGCTTTAATGAGCCAAATGATTGGAAAAGTGTATTTTTATCAATCTAGTCCTATCATCCAAACACATTTTTGGTTAGAGTTAGTTTGGGGTTAGATGTAGAGTTAGAAACTAAATCTAGCTCTAACTGAGCTAGAGTATCCAAACAGGACCAATGGCTATTTTCGGCAACTTTAAGCTACAATTTTGGCTGTGTTTAGTTCTAAAAATTGCCAAAAGTTACAGTTAAAAGTTGCCATTAAAAACGTGTCATAGGAGAGGGGACACATTTTTTAATACGGCTATGTTACTTTGGAAAGATGGAGCTAAGAGTTGCCGAAAATAGATATTGAGAAACGTGTCACGTAAAAAGAGATACGTTTTTCAATAAGTTGCTTTTACAGTCGCAAGTTAAAACTTGCCGAACTAAACCCACACAACCTTTGCGAACTAAACACACAGGAATACTCGGCAAGTCGGCAGTTCAACCGTCCCATTTCAAATGTCGGAGGTGCCCAGGTAAACCAACGCCACATGCTTGGAGGAGACTTTGAAGTCAACTTTGACGGAAACAGATGATGGCAGGTTAGACTGCACTACCGGAACAGGCTATTTGCGAGTGTCTAGTGGTTGTCGAGCGCAGCAACGGAAAAAGCATTCGCCAAAAATATAGTTCGTGGAGTGCAAGAAATAAAACACTAAAAAAACACAAGTAACAGCCACGTGCGTAGGCTGTTTTCGGCTGTTAGGTTTTTGCCGAGTGTCTGTAAGCGACAGTCGGCAAAAGACTTGTTTGTCGAGTATTTTTGAAGAGGTACTCGTGCCTTTAATTTTTGCAAGTGTTTTTGCCGGCACTTGGAATCCCGAAACTGCAAAGACTCTCATGAACAGGAGTGTTGTTTTCAATGAATCTGTGATATTTAATAACAACTTGTCTTCAAATCAATTTCCAGAGAGTTCTGAGAAAGAGGTGTAGCATATCAGCGTGCAGGTGAAGCATGTGTATGATCAGAAAGGTGTGCAGATAGAAATGCCTATGGATAAACAGGAAACCGAGTTTGCTGGTGATGAGGCTCATGATGATGTTTAGCACTTACCTCCTATTTTGTAGCAAGAGGAGGATCTGCCTATTGCTCATCGCAGGTCAAAGAGGGGTTGTGGACCTCGACCCCGTCTTATTAAAAATGTAATATGATTTATTATGCTTTGAGTTGTGCTGAACAGGTGGAGAGCAGTTATTGGCTGGCAACATATACTGAAACTATTGATTGTGATGACCGTGAGAAGTGGATCTCATCTATGCAGGAGATGCAGTCTCTTGAGAAGAACAGCACGTGGGAGCTTGTGCCCTTGCGTAAGGGAAGTCTGTCTGCTGCAAATTGATCTACAAGAGAAAGGAGGGTTTGTCTCCCAGTTAGCCTCGAAAGTTCAAGTCAATGTTAGAAGCAAAAGAGTTCAGTACAATGATGTGTTTTCTCCTGTTGTGAAGCATAGCTCAATTCGCACATTCTTCAGTATTGTTGCCGCACATGATCTTGAGCTTGAGCAGTTAGATGTGAAGACAACGTTTTTACATGGAGAACTTGAGAAGGAGATATGCATGGACCAACTGAAGGGTTCATAGTGTCTGACAAGGAAAATTATGTTTGCAAGTTGAAAAGGTCCTTGTATGGTTTGAAGCAATCCCCTCATAAGTGGTATAAAAGGTTTGATTCATTCATGTTGCCACATGACTTTAAGAGGTCTAAATATGATAGCTGTGTTTACATCAAGCTCGTCGATGGATCACCTATATACTTGCTGTTATATGCTGATGATATGTTGATTGCTGCCAAGAGCAAGAAAGAAATCACTACATTGAAGAAATTGTTGAGTAGTGAGTTCGACATGAAGGACCTTGGTGCAGCTAAGAAAATTCTAGTATGGAAATTACTAAAGACTGAAAAGCTAGTTTATTATTTCCTAGTCAGCATTGTTACATTAAGAAGGTATTCAGCGTTTCAACATGCATGATGCAAAGCCTATTAGTACTCCTATTGCACCACATTTTAAACTATCAGATGAGCAGTGTGCTAGTACAGATGAGGATGTTGAGTACATGTCAAAGGTTCCATATTCCAGTGTTGTT
>JAZFNS010019999.1:45246321-45258818 GCA_037127165.1 Alloteropsis angusta | reverse complement strand
CCTTCAATCCATGTGACCCATACTTGGACCATTCCCATCTCTTGGATCCAACTGACATGAAATCAACGGCTATGATGATCACCAAGTGTGCTTCTTTGCTCTGGTCAAAGATGGGCTCGTTTGGGCTTGGGCCCAGGTCGGCCGACCTGGGCCTGAGCCCGTTTCGTCTCAAATTTCATCTGTTGCCTCTTTCATCCACATAGTCACCAAAACTAGTTGAATTTGTTAGATATAACCTNCTATAGCTATGGTGATCACATCAAAATTGGCGGTCCAAAAATAGTACTTAAGGACCGTCAACACTAGCAAGTGACGGCTATGGCCGTTAGGGGCAAGGTCTAGGTCGACCGGATATGGGGGCGGTCGACACTTGGATGCACCGTCTTCACTTGTGCATGGCCTGGATGCTATCCTGGAGTCGGTCTGGATGCACCATGCAAGGAGGGCCGAGTCAGGCGCGCGAGGAGGTCGGCCGACCTTGCCTTACCGCCTCTCCGACCCACCTTCCTCTAGGTGTCTGCCAGGTGGGCCCTAAGGTCGGTAGCAGGTGGTTTGCATCAGTTTGGGTGAATGAAGCTCTGGTTGTGGGCCCTTCATTCCATGTGATGGCGTTGAGGCTAAATCTTTTTTGTTGTTCACAACCGTAATTGAATCAATGCTCGTGATGATCGTCAAGTGTGCTTCTCTTGCATGGACGAAGATGGACCAAATTGGGGCAGAGCCCAGGTCGGCCGACCTGGCTAGATCGGGCGATCTGGCCCTGGGCCCATTTTAGTCCCTCTTTTACAATGTTATCCCTGCTCTCACAAATATACCAAAACTCATGGAATTCATTATTAATTAGTACTATACGTTTGTGATTTGTATCTATTTTGGCGATAAAAAGTAGTACTTAAGAGGCGCTAATAATTGGTTCTATGTTTATATTGATTTGATCTACTATGATACATAAATTATTCCTTTGCATTGCTTGAGACGTGTATTTGGGTATCTTAGCATAATAGAAGTCATCATGGTGATTACTCTATTTATGCAGATACATCATAATAGTGCACATGAACGAGCGTAGATATAGTTAAATGCCGTGACAGAGTTCCTTGGCGAACACGCTCTGGATCGTGTAATGTTGAGTAGGACCGATGCTAAGTGCCATGTTTTCTATTGGAGCTTCAAGATGATGCATATTCTGAGTAAGGATGCTTGGTGGTGGTTTGAGATAAATACTTTAGAAATCATAGGGGTATAACTGCACACCTCTCAGTGGTGATCGTGGGAAATAGTCCACTTGCGAGCCGCTTTTCGAGAGATATCTTTACCAAAGCAAGTTCTGCAAACTTGATTCATGATCTTGTTACTTCTTGCTTATCTAAATTTCTAGAACATGCTAGTTGCAAGTAGGTCATATCTCCATTTTAGATCTTGGTAGATTGGTGGTACTTATTTTTAATTACCTATCGATCTAGGTTTCCAGCGTATACTATGCCACCTTCCAAACTAACCTAGGAGTAGGACATCCCACTTGAGAAGACGGGAAACCGCAAAGCTCCCCACAGGAGAAGACGGGCAACCGCAAAGCTCCACACGAGAGAAGACAGGCAGCCGCAAAGCTAAACCATGTCGCTCCACACGATGCCACCTGGTATGCGCCTTTTCGTCTCGAGTCTTTACCCAGGCACTCATCCTCACATACCATGACTATATTCGATGGTAACTTCTTTGTTCTTGCCTAGAATGTTGGGGGATTTCTCTAGCCTTATTTATATGCATATTGTATATGTGTTGTTTGTGATGATCCAGATATGCTTGGTCGGAGTTCTCTTATATCAAAGAATATTTGTTTTCTTTTTAGTGCTTTACTAGAATAGTTCTTACTTTCTTCACATTAATCGCCTTGCAACTTATTTTTACCCTTGTCATGTTCAGTTGTCCTTCCCTGTGCATTTGATATAAACCTTGGAATACTATGAGGGAAAGAGATACACCAACATTGTACTTGCAGTATAAGTAGGTTGCCATAACTGACATCAACACAAGGGTTTTTCTGTCGCCGTTGCTGTGAAATGACTATTCAAATTTAGGTTAACTTGCCTAGTTTTTTGGACTAACCTATAATTATATTGCATTGTGTATTTGTGTCTATCAAAATAGGTCATTCCAATTGAGCCTTGTCATCAAAATAAGGCTCAACATGACGCACACCACCTGGAGGGCACTGATGTTGACACCAGAATTTGACACAAGAAATTGATCAAATGAAAGTGCTGAGGCTGGTTGAGAGTAGAATTTTATCGAACAGTGGATGACGTCAGCATATAGCAATTCTGATTTATGCAAGGCTGGAGCTGATGGTGACACGGATATGGCAATATTGTAGATTTAGGAGTTCATGTCTGTTTATAATTTTGTAAGAGTTTTGTCGTAATCGATCATGAGTCATAGGTTTTAGGGTATAAATATGTACCCCACAGTTTGTAACATGACGTTCAACACACCATCAATATAAGTTCTATTTTATCCCGCTAATTTCCAAAACCCTACGAGCATGAGTAACGTAGCTTTTCTCGGCAAGTTATTGGATAGGCAGGGCTGCACATCTTGATCTCCAGTTTTCTTGTAAGTTCTACTATTTATCGAGTAATTTGATTCTAACTTATGACATATGGATTTTGTTTAAATCTTCTTTATTCACCAGTTATTGAGTTCTTATCATATTTGTTGGTATTTCTTATTCACCACTACAAGCTCACAGAGTTACAGTTGTAACATTTCACTCGGGAGTATTTCCAGAGTATCGTATTTATCCTTAGAGAAGCAATGGTTAAAGAGCACTGATAACTAACAAAGATGTATCCGCTAATTAATACACCAACTAAACTCATGTGGGGGAATTGATATATGATAAGAAATGACAAAGGAAGTGGTGCGCCTACCCCTAAGTCCTATAGGCCAGAACTAACGTGATGGAATACGTCTACTAGACATGACTGTCACCACTTGTGGTTACCACAACTATCCATTGAACTAGATGAAAATTAGGCCAAAGATCAATTCTAGGCACCACGACTCTAAACAATCTTTGAATGATCTAAATCAATCTTGATGGATTGCCCATAAACCCAGTAAGAGAAATCCTAAGAAAAGATTGCAAAGACCTAAACTAAGACTAACTTTAGTCTAAACTAGAACTTCCACGATCACCCGCAAAATAAATACAGAAGATAAATGGCTCAAAGTAAATGCAGAAGATAAATTACATTAATATTCAAGAGTCTTACAAAGGAAAATAAAAAAATACAGGAGCTTTACCAGAACTCCCAAAAACAACTCTGGAAGGCAGAGCTCAATCCGACTCTAACTCCCAACTCAATTATGCTAACTCTACATCTTGATAGAGAACTGGACATTCACTCCATGGTGGTGTGTGTGTTACCTTGGCAGGAGATCACCTATTTTGAGTGCAAGGGGGAGTGGGGGCAACTTGTAGGCGAAGTGGTGAGGCGGTTGGAGCCCCCAGGCCAGGCAGGCAGAACTTGGGGAGGTCGGCCGAACTAGCCAAACCCTTGGATGCGCTGACCTTCCTCTCCTACGACGTGGATCAGCTCCTGATGGCTGTTGACAGTTGTGCGCGTGCAAAAAAATGCATGTTGAGTAGTCCGACCGAATCCATGGGGGTCAGCCTAACTGGCCTCCAGCGTGTGCAGTCCTCCGTTCTTGTTTTGTGTTTCCTCTAGACGCTTGGGATCTTGAACCAATGGCCATTGATGGTCAACTGAATCTATGGGGGTTGAACGAACCGGTAATCCTGCCTTGACACACTTCTGATGGATTGCCTTCAGTTATGGACATTGGAGATATCGACTCGATGGTGGTTGACAAGTATGGATGTGCTTCTTTGCTTGGATAAGTGGGTCCATGTATCCAAGTGAAGCTCACTCGATTCCTAAGATCCAACCGAATTAAATCCAATTATCATCATCATTCTGACGTGTGTTTGTTCACTTGCGACAATGATCGAGCTTGGTCCGGGGGCAGTGGCACGGTCGGCCGATCGGCAAACCACCTTTCTCTAGGTATTTGACCCATGCTAGCTTCCCTTGGGTCGTATGTTATCCAAAGAGACTTCATGCAAAGGGAAGAGGTTGTTTGCCCTTGTTTAGGCTCAACCGAACTGGTTCGAGTCGGCCGAACTCTCTCTCGTGTCTAAACTGTGATGAAATCTTCCGGGAGGCATAACTTTTGGATCTGGACTCTGAATTGGGTGAAACTCCATTCCATTAACATCTGAGAGATCTTCACAGTGGTGTACTCAAACTTGGCTTTGAAGATGGTGATATATTTGGATTCCATCACTTGTCTCCATAGAATTGCATATGCTCTCCATACTATGCATCCATTTATTTTTCTGAGCATGTCTCTGCAAAACAGCTCTAACCACCAAAACTTGTGGTATGGATTACTTCAAGATTATAATGCATTGAACAATATCTATACCTTATTTATTTTAGAAAAAATTAGTGGTCAAAATTGGAGATAACAACCGTCAACAATATCTTGTAAAGCTGCATCTTTAGATCTCTTGCTAGATTTGATAGAATTCATCAAGTTATAGGTTTTTATTGCATGGTTAGATTCAGTAAAATCCATAGTTATCTTGCCCAAGATTTAAGATCTATTGGCTTTGCATATTAATATTGTCATTTTCCTATCTAATTGCGTTGAATGTTCATTGATTTACAAATGACAAGTCCCGCTAAACATAGATCTAATCCTTGGTTTGTAATAAACTCCTATCAAAAATGCCTCTTAATACATTTAGATCCATCGGCTAATTTGGCCAAATTTGTTGTCCTGCTATAACTGTTGTCTCGGTTAGGTCGAATTCGTTTGGCAGAGACAATATTTTAGTCTCTATTGGTTCTTAATATATTTGTAGCAAGTTGCAAGCTTAACATTAGTTTATTCTTTAAATCGGCTGTCATGATTGATGGATTTGAATTATATGCTATAGTTATCACGTTTTGAAATCACAGCCAATGGTTAATATTCTAGATCGGATATGTTCATAGCCGATATGCATGTTGGAATGATTTGGTGTGTTGGCTGATGAGTTCTTTCGAAATTACCGATTAAACTTTACCTTGTCAATTTCAGATCAAATTGACTAGCACGTCACGAAACTCAAGATTAAAACCTGCAACAGATCTCCAATGCCTCGCGTGTCGAAGTACACGAATATCATTGGCTGATTTTTATGTGAACATTGCAGGCCGCCTATGCCACTGTGTCGTGCTGTGTGATGAGGACATCCTTGGANATTTGGCCAGGCGCACAACAGTGTAGGTGGCAGCCGTGGCCCAGTGAGAGCACGGTTTGGCCAGGTGCACGATAGTATAGGCGGCAGTCGTGGCCTAGTGGGAGCACAGGTTTGCCCAGACACATAACAGTGTAGGCGGCAGCCGTGAACGCGGTTTGGCCAGACGCACAATAGTGTAGGCGGCAGCCGTGCACGTCTGAATTATCCCACCTTACTTAGCAGAGGAGGAGGAAGCCACCTTAAATGAGAGAGTCACCCTTCCCCTATCGGACTAGTGTTTTAGAGTGGGCCTTTCCCTGAGTGGACCGGACTCATCATTTGGTATCAGAGCTGGGCCTCTGTTTAAAGGGTGGGAATGATGAGGGCATCCTTGGGCACGGTTTGGCCAGACGCATGACAGTGTAGGCGGCAGTCGTGGCCCAGTGGGAGCACAGGTTTGGCCAGCGCACAACAGTGTAGGCAGCAGCCGTGCACGTCTGAATTATCCCGCCTTGCTTAGCAGAGGAGGAGGAAGCCACCTTAAAAGGGAGAGTCACCCTTCCCCTATTTGACTAGTCTTTTGGGGTGATTGGGCCTTTTCTTGAGTGGACCAGACTCATCACGGTGTCACTGCATTTTGGATAGCGCCATCTACATTACTCTATTCGTCCCAAAAAGAATGAGACTCTTGTTTTCCGAGGAGTCAAACAATACAAGTTTGACTAGATATGTGCAAAATAATACTTATAATTATGATACAAAGTAAGCATCATTAGATTAATCATAAAATATATTTTCACACTAAATTTGTTTAGAACATAGATGTTAATAAATTATTTTATAAATTTGGTCAAACTTGAAATTGTTTGATTTCTCGGAAAGCAAGAGTTGCATTCTTTTTGGAACGGAGAGTGTATACAATATAAGACGCGGTGCACTTAATAGGGTACATCATTAAGAAATAATTTTGAACCTAATATTTTCTGAGATTTGCTTGTTCAAGTGACATGAATTAAAGCTAGCATTTTGGACAAGAATTTTAGCGATGGAGACTATGCATCATATTGCATCAATGATGATCGAGAGGCTGACTAGCCAATGAATGCCCATTTTGCCACTCATAACATAGCATGGCGATGTTGTAGACAAACTCAGTAGTTAGTTGAAATCTTAAACCCTAGTAACTCAGGTGGGCATTTGCTGTAGTTCTGTAGGTGTTTTTCGAGAATATATAGGAACTTTTATATTTAGTGCTGCAACCTGCAGGTAGTTAATAACATGGAAATATGCTGATCTTATATTCTTTTTCACTAATCGATCTGTCTTCTGTGTTTGTTTGCCGACATCTACAAAGCTCCTCCCAAGCTAACAAGTCTTGTGCGGCAGGATAATTTCTTTCTGCATTACTTGCATTCTTCGGTGGGTACATGAAACTTTCAGATTTAGTGCTGCAGCATGTACTTAACATTTAAATATCATATGGAGTAAAATACTTGACCAGTCCTCGAACTTCTCCCTATGTGTTATTTAGGTCCTTAAACTCTCAAAATGTGTCTTTACTCATTAAACTTGTCATGAGATATCAATCCGATCCTTAAACTCTTAAGATATATTTTCAAATCCACGAACTTGTCTCGTGGTGTTTTTTGGTCCTAAAGTCTCGAGAAGTATTTTCATGTCTCTGAAATCACAATTAATTAAACTCCTGAAATATATTTTTTATGTCTTGGAATCACCATTAACTGTTATATTTAATTTGTATTTGATTTGATTTTAACTATTTTTTCTACACAATTCATTTAACAATTATACCACTAATTTTTGTATTGTACTACTTTTATATACACGCTAATCTTGAACTTTTGGTTAATCAACGCCGTTATATATACACGCTAATCTTGAACTTTTGTATTAAGTAATTATATTATATACATGGGAATTTGTCCTAATATTAAGAGAAATCAAAATAACATTTCTCTTAATAAAATACGTGCTAATACATGATCGCTAAAAAAAACTGTGTATTTTTTAATGGCAACTTTTTTTAATCAAAAACTCCCCTACCCCGTAGTCGTAGACCGGAAAATGCACGAAATGGGAAAAAGAATAGAAATAACGAAAGAGGTGGGCGGGCAGGCTGCTATCCTCACTCGAGAGTGCTCGCTCTCTCTCTGCTGCTGCTCCTTGCCTCGGTCTCTCCTCTTCGAACCCATCCCCCCAGCGACCGCCGCGCCGGCGGAAATCACACCCCAGAGGCGCCAGGTGTCCGCGGGATGGTTGTGGTGGCTACTGCCGCGCGGTGGCCCGGCGGAGGCACGGCCGCCCGGGCGCGCCCGCCGGCGGCGATGGGTCGCTGCCGCGTCGCCGCCGAGCTCGAGCAGAAGGCGGCCACGGCCAGGTTTGGTACGCGCCGTTGGAAACAAAAAATTAGTAGCTATTGTGACCTTTCTGTATGTTTCGATTTGGCTCATTTTGATCTCTAGTATGATCAGCAGCTTCATCCATGGGTGAGATAGGTTTATGTTTCTGAACCTCCATTTTGGCCTGAGACGACCTTAAGCGATCCCGAACAGACCAATTTGGGGCGGAGCGTGTCATATTGAAGTGAAATGTTCGAGCTATAGCGGGCGAATTCGGCAGCAAGTTATGGATATTGCACGCTAGTGCTGCATATTCTTTAGTTGTAGCAATGCCTTGGAGTACAACGTTTCAAGAGTTTTGACGAAATGAATCCGGCAAATTATCCGTCCTACTTGCCTACCCTAGGAAAATGTCTGCAGCCTTGTTAAGCTTTGTCACTGCTTTTGATTGCACATGATTAGTAGCACTGATTGGAATGCAGGACATCCATTTTTGGCAAATCAACTACAACTTACATGTTCCTTCTGTGAAGTGGTTTTGTGAAGTTGATAATAGCTTTCTTTATGAATGGAAACTTTACATGGCATGCACTTCCAAATTGTATTTTTGCCAAAGGAGCCGGTTTCCATTTGTCAGCGTAATGACCTCTTACAAAACAAATCTTTCTTTCCTACTTCTTGATGTACCAGTTAGTGAAAGCATCCTTGTTGGAGTCATAACAGTAAATCCTACTGAAGTTACTAGGGATTTGCAAAGCTAATTAAATTCGGGGACACAGCAAAGTAACCGCAAATTGGCCCTTAGATTCATAATACTACCTAAACCATCCTATACTGACACAAAGTCTTCCCTTGTTTCTAGGTATCTTCTTCAATCTTGCCCAGGCATTGACATATGATTTTGATTATCTTCTTTTATTTTTAACAGTAAAATATGGTTTGTTATCATGGGTGAAACCAGTAAGACATGATGTTAGGGTGCAAATGTCCAATGTAAATGTTGGTGCTGGGAGCTATGAAGGAGATGGAGCAACTAGACATGGAGAACATTTGGATAATTCTGCTACCAGAGATTACAACAAACCGTGAGTGCTAATCTTCGCCTCCTTTTCTCTCTATTTTCATGCCAACATGTTGTACACTGAACTTCTATCATTGACAATGCATCACAGAACAAAACCACTTTCAGGATCTAGTTACCTACAATCTATTGGTGCCGTGCTACTTCTCTGTGCACTTGCAGCCAGTTCTTTTGTATACTTTAAAGGACAACCATCTGCAGTTATATCTACACTGGCGAAATCAGGATTTACAGCGGCATTTACACTGATTTTTGTATCTGAGATTGGAGATAAGGTATATAATTAGTTTCAGTTGACTTTTTTTCTCTCATCTTGATCTTCCAGATACACTGGAACATGTCTCTTCACCTTCCTTAAAGTAACAAAAGACATATTTCTCCTTTTTTCCTAATACTTCTTTTCTTTGAAACGTTCACAACATACTTTGAGTTTCTAATTTCACTGATCAAACTGAAGTCTTGAGGTTTTTCGCATTCTTTTGGGTTTCACTCCCTGGTATAGAGTTCACCTGCGTTTTTCTGCTCTCATTCTCTGTCTCTGATAGTTAGCTTCATAAATGATGCAACCTTGTTTGTAAAGTACATTAAGCTTAGCAGCATGCAGCGTCATCTACAGTTGTGACCATAACTTAGTATAGTTCCAGATTGAGGACTTAATTGTCAACTCAATAAGATGGAATTTGCATTACCTCGGTAGCGAATTACTTTTATAATGTAGTTTCAACCTTACATGTACTGGATTTCTTATTTTGTCTTTTTATTGCTATCAGCTCTAGCTATATGCTGTTCTGTTGTTCTGCAGTGTTCTCTTTTGTAAGCTCAACAGATCATGCTGTATGTGCAAAGCACTTTTTAAGTAGATCAAGGAATTTGATTGAGTTTACATTTCTGTCATCGCAGACATTTTTCATTGCTGCGCTGCTTGCAATGCAATATCAAAAGGCATTGGTAAGTTGTGAACCTGGAAATTTAATATCTGTCTCACTTTATTGCCTAACTTTGGTCTTCCCTCTTTGCTCATTTCTAGATATCACATTTCTGTGGTGTGATCCTTGATATAGAAACATGTATATATCTCACTCTAAGGTGCCTGCTGTTTAATAATAAAATGCCAGCCATAAGCTGTGGGTCTTGCATATATGCCACCTTTCCATTTTATATACATTTAGGCAAAAGACTGTTTGATCCTTTTATTGGAATCTTTTGATGGACTAATGCCCAGAACTAATGTAAGATTAGCATGGCTAACTGTTGGATCAGTTGAGTAGAGATGTCCTTGTAAATGATGAAAAACTCATCCTAGATCCTTCTGGAATCCAAAACACCAAAAAGGACATTCTATTAACTAAGATTCAGGCATTATCAGATTCTCCCATTTGCTTGCACTAGAAGGAAAAAAGAACTTAGTGATCTTGACATACTGTGAATGGTGTTGCAATCCTGTTAGAAGTGACATCAGCACATCACTCACATGTTTGGTGTGTTCCACTGACCACCGGTTAGAGTGTACATTCTAGCACCATCTTGTAGCTTGGCTTGTGCCTAAACATGGCCAGTCTTAGGTCAGGTGGAGGTAGCCACTAGCTCGTTGGCGGGGAATGTAGGTCGAACAGGACATCGGTGCGGAGTATATGTGGTCTGGGATTTTGCGATGCATGTTAGTTTTTTAGTTGAAGCCAGTACTGGATTTTGATAAATAGAAATATTTTGTAACTTAGTGCTACAGAATTCTTACTGGCATATATATGAGCGTTGTTGTTTGCAGTAGTAGTTTTATGGTTTCCATTTTTCATTGGTGTTTTGTCTAGCATGGTTCTGGAGTAATGTTTATTCAAATATTTCATGTATGTTGGGCAATTCACTTATACTCCAACAATGTAGATCATATGGACGACTTGCCTTTTTTTCTCTACAGAACAATATGTAGTATTTCAGAAAATATTTGAGCATTTGTTTCTCTGTCAATTCTGCGAGCAGGTTTTACTTGGGTCAATGGCTGCTCTTTCCCTGATGACTATTGTGAGTGTTATAATTGGACGGGTTTTCCAGTCTGTACCAGCACAGTTTCAAACAAGTTAGTATAACTACTTCTTTAGTAAACAATCCATTACGTTTTGGAAAGAAAGGCTCATGCTTTTTATGGTACTACTTCATGGTTTTGTCATTATTTCTCCAATTGTATTTAGTTTGATATGTTTGTTTCGTTATGCTAACAACATAATTGTGAACCATGGTATTTATTCAGCTTTACCCATAGGAGAGTATGCTGCAGTTGCTCTGCTGGCATTCTTTGGTTTTATGTCAATAAAAGATGCTTTGGCACTTCCTGATAGTGCCAATGGGAACCTTGAGGGAAACTCTGAGAGTGGGGAACTGGCTGAGGCTGAGGAACTTGTCAAGGAAAAGGTTGTCCTTGTCCATACTATTGTTTCTGTTTGCACTTTGCAGTGGCATACAGTGATTTTGAGACTTTGTTGAATTGTGTTCCTGCCAAAATTTAAGTACTAAAAGAAGTTTTCAGCCTTTTATCTGGTCGTAACTGAAAGTTCTACTTCATTACAGGTTTCTAAGAAGCTGACCAGTCCTCTTGAGGTCCTTTGGAAGTCCTTCAGTCTTGTTTTCTTTGCAGTAAGTTGTTTCTCATGCACTGTGAAATTGTTTGTCAATAATATTTGAGAACTTGGTCCTTAGATCTTGTCGAACAACATCTTATTGCTTCCCAAATGTTCTGCACCTGTAGGAGTGGGGAGATCGCTCTATGCTGGCTACAATTGCTTTGGGTGCTGCACAGGTCTGTTTGAGAGTTGTGTTTACAGTTTTCACATGCAAATTATTTGGTTTAGGTGGTGCAAGCATTGACCAAGACGTCCTTTTTTCTTTAGTCTCCTTTGGGTGTTGCTAGTGGAGCCATAGCTGGACACTTGATTGCAACTGCCCTTGCTATTCTTGGGGGGGCATTCCTGGCCAACTACCTATCCGAAAAGCTGGTAAGACAATTAAAGTGTCTGCTAACAGATGATCTTTTGTTTAACTACCAGTAACTTGTTAGCATGTATGTAAATCTCATGTTGCTCATAAACTCAATTAACGACAATAATAAAGACTATAGACCCAAGTAATTTGGGGGTAGGCATTCTCATGAACTCAAAGTGCATTATAGGTTGTAGGCCTACAGGAATGTCAAATTAAAAATAGAAACTCGAAATTATTGTAGGAGCGATTTTTAATCACACAGATTCAATATGAACAATATTTTTAGCTTGTAGTGTGTTTTATGTGTGGACTTAAGGCTATCTATGAAAGAAATCAACTGGAGTAAATTTTGTGTGCATGTGTGGCCATTGCTCCAGATCTGCCACACTTTTAATTATGCAGTGCAAAGAATAGATTGTGTTATAAAGCAGCAGCTACTTGGGGTCTGTTTCAAAGAGCTCCAGCTCATGGATTCTTGCACTAGTATGTTCGAATTTTTTTGGATTTTTGCACTAGAGCTTGTGAAAAGTGGTGTAAGGTAGGAGAGCAAGATTCTCACACAAGCACTCCCAGTCCACCCTGCTTCAGGTCCAAGAATTTTTAGAGCTAGGGATACCCAGCTCCAAGAACTTTTGGACCTAGAAGCTCTATCAGGCAGGATTAGGCCATTCCCAGTGGTGAGTTTCATGTCGTCGTTTCCAAGAGAGCCATGTCATCTAACTATTTTTGAGTTGATGGATGAAACATGGCCTCCCAGTGGATAGTTTCATATTGTGGTTTCATAGGCTGA
>JAZFNS010019999.1:45202118-45217771 GCA_037127165.1 Alloteropsis angusta | reverse complement strand
AAAAAAAAAAAGGTATAGGCTTACTCTTCATTTACTTTTACAGCTTCACTGCATTTTTATAAAAGTAAAAGTGGGAAAATTTACACATACACGGATATGCACTCATAAGCAAATGAACAAGCAAGAATAGTGCAACAGAAGAAGAAAAAAAATGATGTTTACGTTATAGATTCTCATACTGCACCCAATTTACTTAACCAAAAAAATGCAAAATCAGCTGGCTGAGAAGCTTAATTCTTCTAAAGGATGAACAATAATTTTGTAAGTAAAAGCATACAGAATATTTCAATCCTTTTTTCTACCACTGACATTTTTAAGTTGAAAATTTGCCTAACATGATACAGAAACAACCTAGACAAAACTTTGAAACAGAATCAGCATAAAGGAACATGATTACAGTGTACAATTATTTTATCCTAGCAAACTGTAAAACCAAGCACCCAAAAAACTCATACTAATATATCATGTGTACCTGAATCTCAGTTTAGCTATCAACATATGTAAATAGGATAGTAAATGTTCCATTAAACAATTACTTTTAAAAAACTACACACATGGATACACCTTCTTCACAAACTTTCCAGGTAAAACAAAAATTTGAACGTACTATATTTGTGCAGAAAGCAAAAGGATTACTAACCCATGCGAAGCATCCTCAAGCATTGACATAAGTTTCACCACATCGCCATATTTTAATCCTTTGGACATAGCCGATACCTAAATAGATATTGAACATAAGACCTTGTGAGGCACACCCACCAAAAAAAAGGACAAAACACATCTGGAAACATCTTACCCTTCTCCACAAGCTAACAACAGCATTGTACTTCTCAACCATCACACTTTCATGAGCCTTGAAAATTTTGAAGCCTTTTTCACCTAACAAGCATTAAGGTTCTTCAAATAANAGTAAACAACGCAAACATATTAAGGTNNNAGTAAACAACGCAAACATATTAAGGTCAATATTCTTGAGAGTAAACAACGCAAACATATTAAGGTTTGCCCCGTTGAATCAAAGGTAAATCCCCAAGTTCCAAAGAACCCTTTTCTTCAAACAGAGAACCCTCCACTCTACGAACCAAGTGCGTGACAAGTTACACCAATTGAGTTGACAGTTGACACAGTAAACATTCTAATATCTCCTGCGGAAGCTAGCTAACGTCTCTGCACAGTTACTATTACAGATTGTAAAATACCAACTTGCAATTACAATTGGAAAGTTGTAGTCCCACTGTTTTACAATATGTGTCCAAAGCTACCACACCCACATAAAATCTAACAAAATAATGTGAAATGAAGAAATGTACCCCTATTGAATGATATGCTACGGTAAATGGACAAAATTTTTAAACGATGACTCCCAAGCAAAGGACATGAATTGTGAAACCGAGGCATTTGTTTAGCCTGGATGAAACTGTTACATAGAAATACACTTTGCAAATCATTTTTACAGAGGACAGTTCAGCAATACAATACCAAGAAAAAACATGTAGAGAAACCTACTAGCTCACAAGGGCAAAAGCGTAAGGTGTCCGAACTCCGTAATGCCTTTACAAATCAAGGTTATTCACTAAACAAACAAAAGACACCCTAGGCATCTGTCTCATTTGGTGGATGACCCCATTTTCACCGGTGTTTGGTTGGGAGACAAGGGGGGATACCGACATAGTCATCCCTTGCAGGGGAATTTTTGCCAAACGTGCGGGAGGGCTCCGTCCCCACAAATTGAATAGACCAACGTGTCATTTCACGCATGGCAGGAGCATGTGGGCGAGCGGGAAGAGCAGGGCAACACAGACAAGCAGAGAGGCTGGTGCTGGTAGGTGTAGGGTCAGGGCATGGGGGTGTGCATTGCTCTTGAGCCCCACTGAATCCAGTGAAGCTTGGCCAGCAGTGTGGGGCGCATGGGCGGCGCTGAGTTCTGGTGAGCAGAGGCGTTCAAGCAAGGAGGTGGACTTCGAATAAGCGGTGAGGCATGGGCAAGCAGGGATGAAGACGAGCTGGGATGATGGCAACCTCAAGTGCGGCACAGGGAAACAAAGGATTGCCGGAGAAGATAAAGAAGGATATTTGTTTAGACAGGTGATTGGAGACTGACATTTGGGATCCACGTGCCTGGACACAGAACTAGGATGGATCCATTTCCACACCAAACACAAGGTGGGACGATACAAAATCCAATAAACAGGGCGTCCCACCTCATCCCAAACCAAACACAAGCAAAAATTCAATAATAAATTATAGACAATTTCTAAGGATACTAGCCCGCTCTGTTACCAATCGCTGTATTGCTGAATTTACTATCTGTATTGATTCCTCCACTGAAGTAATAATGTAGTTACGACCAATCACATCTCGCTGGAACTCTGAAAGTTGCCAGCCATAAGAAGTGATAGATAAGGGATTACAACCTACAGACCAGGTCCAGTCCTACAATTACAAAGAGAAAGAAGGGTAACGAGTTAGATTGGACAGCTAGATTTTAGTAACCAGCTCATAAGGAAATAGCAACTAGTGCTTGAATGAAAACAATTAAAAGAAAAATACAGCATTGTATATTTACAACAGCATAGCTAACTACATCACAGGAAAAAAAAAATCAAAAGCCTCAGCGTAAAGTAAACTAAAGAAGCCTTAAACAATAATTGATAGGCAACTCCACAGTAAAGTAGTAATTTGAATCAGACGTGCTACAAATTTTTCCTTGCCTATGACCTGACCTCTTCAAAAAACAGTGCTAGGTGATGCTTAGGCAGAGCAGCACTGCCTCAACCTACATATATTTCATTTAGTGTGGCCTAGGACTTGATCTTTGAATATCTCATCTCTCCTCTAATTTACAAGGCATTAATCTAACTGACAGGAAAAATACAACCCCCTTGGATCACCTAGCCAATGCCTACCGCTTTTTGAAACATTGCCTATGACTTATACTCCTGACTCACATTTGCAAGGACAACTATCTTGATCATGTGTAAAATATCTAAGAAATATCTGGCACAGATGACAAATCACATGCCTCCTCTGCATAGTTAGTTCAGATTTGTGCACATGTATCATTGAAGTAATAAAGGGCATTTTTGGATCCTTTTCCTAACCTTTGCGAAGCATCTCTCGAGAAGAGAAATGCCTGCAAAAGGCTAGGAGAAAGGTGCATATTTGGTCCCATGCCTGACATTTCTTTTGGGACAGTTTGAAAGATTTTTCTAGCTTTCGATGGAGAGTCAAATTGGCTTCCTCTGGATTTCTTGAATTTAGTTCCAACTGAAGTAAACCACAAATATCTCAGCTATGCAAAAAGACCTGATGGCATAAAAGGTACATGTTACAAAAAATAAATCAAGACACAAGATTACCCCATATACTAGATTGTAGTCAAGGTTTTTGTGGATCACAGCAAGAGCATCACTAGATTGTAGGAAACATGTCTGGCTATGCAATGCCACAAATGTTGAATTACTGTCTGGGTACAGCTGCAGACAATGTATGTAGTCACTACTAGTGACTACACTACAGAAGCCATTGCAACGGTGCACCAAAATGTAAAAGGGGAAAGCGATTGACGCAGATATGGAAATAAATAGACTTTCCTGTGGACAATCTTGGACTCTTGCTGACCCAATGTTAGTTAATAGCCAGTGAAACAAATATATAGAGCGGCAACAAACCTCAACTGCAGTTTCATGAGCATGGCTATAAACCAGATGTGACGGAAGAAGACCAGATATATACTCAGCGGTTGCAGCAATGGCGGCTTTCACTGGTTTCCTGTTTTCCAATAGATTATCTTGCATTATACAGTTGCAGCAGATGCAAAGTCAGAAAATCAACCTAATTTCTTAGGAAAAAAAGTGAGGCCAACTATTTGAAATTTTGATCACAATCAAGTACGATTGGTTTCTTTGCTTTCATATGTTATTGTGCAACTAATATTCAGCAGTCATTTACCCTCTATTGGAACTATTTATATTTTCGTAAACTGAAAGAAATTTCATCTACAGATATTTGGTGAACTTGGAACAAGGTGGAGAAGGTAATAATCAAGGAAGCTAAGTAATAGAAAGTTAGCAACTATGAGTCTATGAGCTTCAAAGAAATAGAAGATTTAGAGCTGATTTTTCTTTCTTGCATCATACATGTGCCATGACTACGGACAAATTTCCTGTTTTTCACCTTGGGACCACAAAGCTGACTTATGATCAGAAACAGGCAGCAGCCAAACATTTTTATGGCATGCCAACAGAATCCTTGGGACACCAAAACCTAGTACAATTGGTCTGGGGGACATGCAACACTGCTTTGGCCCTGAACCTATAAGCTGCCACTGGCCTCCCTCTTATCATCCCCATCCTAATGGCACTGATAAGAGAACAGCTGCGCATTACACCTACCCTTCCCTGGTTGTTCACCAGTGGGTTGATGCGATATATTAGTGCGATATGACATGAGTTGCTTTAGTCTTTGGGTGAAGGTCAAGTAATAGTCAAAGCTCAGTCTCAGGATAATAGGCACTGCAAGGTAGTGTCGCATTGGTAATAGTGTGAACCATGTTCAAGTTATAAGAAAGTTCATATGCCGGAAGGAATTCGAGCGCAGCCAGGACACTTGCCACTGTGCGCAGGTTTTTTTTCGTCTGGGCCGCGCACTGTCTGTTTTTGGTCCGTTTGAGTTTCTGTTCGCTTTCCTGGCCCGTGTCCGGTGACAGATTTGGCCCACGTAGACGCTGCGCAGGCCCATGGATCCGCACGCCGTGGTCGCCTAGGTTTTAGTCGTCGCCTCCTCGTGCCTGTCGTCCTCATCCGCCGCCGCTCTTCCTCGCGAGGTTGCCTGTCGGTGCCGTCCTCGCCTCGTGGCCGTCTTCTGGGTCTCCGGTCCGCCGCCGGCCTCCGCCGCGGTGCTGGTCGGATCAGCAGGTGTGTCTCCTTGCCTCGACGCGTCTTCCGCGTATCCACCGAGCTTGGCGGCCATGGTGGTGGCCGGTGTGGTGGAGGTGGAGCGGCTGAAGCGCGTGACGGCGCCGGACCAGCCGAGCTCCCCGAAGCGTGCTGTACCAGGTGCCTCAATACTAGCTGATGGGGGCGTCGGTGGTGTTCATGTACGTGGGGCAGCTGCAGTTCTTCAACGGACAGGCCCCCGACGGCGTGACGGGACGTGGAGCCACGGGTAGCAGGCGGAGGCGTGGAACGACGAGGTGCGTGCTACTGCTGCTCCGCTCCTCCACGGCTCCGAGATTGCGACCAATCCAAATCTTTTTCGCTCATGGTTAAGTTAGTTGCTGATTTGTGTCAACCCTGCTGGCCTAGCAATCCAACCCTTACTTCTAAACAGGTTGAGCATTTGTGGAGGTGAAACACTATGAGCATTTGTTTTGCTCCATAGTTAACTATATGAGATATATAACAATATATCAGGATTTATAAAACTTAATGGCCAGTACGGCTGATGCACTGTACAGCAGATTCTGTTCCTGCGTCATCGTCATCAATTGCGGCAATCATCACTATCATCTTCGTGACAACTGCTATTGTTGCCATGCTCCTCACAGTCTCGACATCGTCACTCCTCGCTTCAGGAGCAATCCCAAGACCCTCTTCATATATGATCTCGGAGCCATCAACAAACCTGTTGGTATGTACGCTGGCTTTCCATGGTCAAAGATGCAGCAGGGCTGATGGACCATCTGATTTTGTGAGAATGGCGTCACATCCAAATCTTTGCTCTGTCGAGATGGCCGTCGGTTAATCTGACCATCGAGTACTACGAGTTTGCAATGGGGATAGAGTGGAGCATCCCGTACATGCCCCTTCCATGGGAAGGTCCAGGTGCAGATCCATTTCTGGGCTACTCCGCAATGCCTACCATTGCGTTCTCGGAGCTGGCTGACAGTGCTTCCTGGGAGCTTCCTCTGTAGCGGGCTACTGTTGGTCCAACGGCAGGGACGCTGACTCCATGCTCCGGGAGCACCGCTACCTTGACTTCTGATGCTATGGCATCGACACCCATGACCAGGCGCAACTCCTCCATGTTGACCTCGCCCTGCTCTGCTGCCTCTGTCCATGGTGCATTGGTGATCGATCCAGATTGCAGAGCCAGCTGGAACGGAAATGCTGCGATGGGCGTTCTCAAATCAGGTGTGAAGCTAATCTGCGTTCCTCCCGTTCACTTCATTAGTCTTTCCATATTGAGAATGGCAACTGAATTAGTTATTGCTTCAATCCAATTATACTTTTTGGGCCTCAACAGAGAGACAAGAGAACTGAGGCCGGATGTAAAGTACCCACTGCCAAGATGATCAGCAAGATTATTTCCCTGCAGTGGAAGAGCATTGATCGATGGGGTGTGTGTTTTCATTCTTTGTTATTTTATCGGCCTAATAGCTTGCTTCCCATTACACCATAGAAGAGTCACGTGTGCTATATTTTTGGACTTGAAGCCTTTTTGTGATCCATGTGATTCTGGTTGCCTAATTTATATGTAGGCAACGAAAACTAATAATTGGAGCTTAGATTGCACAAAATGGATTCATATGATTTTGGCCCTTTCTTCCATACGATACATATGTTTTTTTTTTCTTTAGGTTTGAACTATTCCCCTCTTCCAATGACACAAAATCAAGGCATTTCAATGTAGAATTATGTCTATGAAAGAATTTATTCCCCTTTCAAATTTTAGTTATGTTTATGGTTTTGCCACTGATAGAAGGTGCAGTCATATTAGTGGTGCTAGCACCAGACCATCGAGGATGAGTTTTTTAGCAAATGGGATAATATAGCTTAACTTGCCAGTTTGGTTGCCGTCCAAAAATGCAAATGCCTCATACGGCTATCCTCAATACTTTTCCTTTGAATATTTGTTTAAAAATTCGAATTGGTTTGAGAAATGTCTGCTTTTAGATTGCTCTGCCTTTAGCTGATTTCAATTGTCGTCTAAGGAATGTTAAATAAATTTCGAAAACCATCAGAGGCAAAAATTTCATTTGTTCTATGCTTCAGTTACATCAAGCAGTCAAGCCTGCCTCATGGTATTCAAGGTTATGAAATACCAGCTCTTTATATATTTGTATATCTAGATGCAAATATATGTTGTGGTTCTGTGCATATTCTAATCTTCTGTACATTTTCCATGCTCCAGGTTAAACGAGCCTTGGTCGGAGATGAGATAATTACAGCGTTGATGTTAGACAAGCAGGACAATGCCATATTTTATTTTGGGCCAAAAATGTGTACAAGACTAACTAATACGGTACTTGGTCAATAAACTGTCATGTAAATCACAGTTATGAATTTTCTTTTTCCTGAAAGATTTGGTGAGTGTTTATAGGCTTACGGAGGCATATGTGCATGTTAATATAGTGGTGAGTGCTAATGTCCTATACAAGCGCTTGGGAATAGTTAATGATATTTCCCAACCGTTTAATTTATTATACAGGCGCGGCGTTAGCGCGCCCAACTTCCTAGTATGTTTAGTTCTTGAGAAAACTAGTGTTTACAGATGAAATTATCTTATTGTGAAATTGCAAACTGGGTGGTCTTGTCCCAATCCTTGATACAGAGTTCAACAACCATGAAACCACAATCCAAGATACACGAGGAGTTGGAATATTTACATCAGGAGCAGGAAACCAAACAGTTTGAAAGTGTTCCTTACAGTTAATTCAAGTAATTATGATTATCTGCATCTATGGTCATGCAATGCAGCAATGCTTGCTTGACTATGTGAATGGATAACCACCATATCAGTGCATATTTGCTTTTACAACAGCTTCCATCGATCATCGATGTAGTCATATCATGTGTTCGGGTAACTAGCCTGGAACCAAGTGCAAATTAATTGCGGACAGTGTGACTAGTGAGAATATTTTTCTGGAACACTGAAACAGGTTGACAGTGAGAACTATGATGATAGTTAAGGTAACATTCTTGTAAATTTTAAGTGTATAGAATATCAATTCTTAAGTCTGTTGTTCTTTAAAAAAAGAAAGATTGATAATGATGCAGCAGTACATGGAAGAGGTTAATGCTAGAATATTGTAGAGCAAAGATTGATTGAGGAAACCAGCTAGCAACTCCATAAGTCTTAGTTTGGAATGGTTCCTTGTGTCTTAGCACATGTTTACATTATTTCTGCATATTCTATTAGCAACCTTACCTCAAATCCAATAAGATGGGTCTCCCATTGCACTGTAAGTGACTTTCCCAAGAATCATCCTCAGATTGAACTACTACAACCATGTTTGAGAGAGCCTTGGCTTGATAATGTTTATCCAGCAATAAAGGTTCACTATGTATGAACCAGAATATTGGGACCTCCAACGTTGACCTGTGATTTGAATGTCTTCCTGCATATAGAAACAAAATGCAGCTTACAATATTTCATCACATCATATTGTGGCCTGGGAAGTAGCAACTAGCTACTGATACAAATACCCTACAATAAACTCCCTTCAACTCCAAACACTACTCGTTTTTGAAAGAGATGAACCTTTGGGAAAATAGTAGATTGATTAATAGAGGTACAAGGAGTGTACAATATATAGGCAAGGATCGGTGTAGGGTTTATAGAATACACCCAATCAACGGAGATCCTTACCTAATCTATAACCAATCACCAGAAAACCCTAAGGCAACCAGCCACCTATGCCTGGGCGCCGTGGCCCATGTGGCCGGCCCTAATAGCCCCTTAATAGCCCATGTGAACAGTTTTAGACTCTATTCTTCAAATGCAAGCCGTTGTAGAACTTAGGCATTTGTTTTTTTTTTTTTTTCCTCACAGGAATAATGAAGGATATTTTCCAAAGTGTTACAATTTCAAGGCAACAAGGTCATTTTACCACTTCCTTAATTCCTTGCACTAGTTATAAATGATTTATACTTGGAATCAGGAGAATCGTAAAGACTTGTCCCTTTTATCTTCCAAGATAATAGTGAGAAAAGAACATGTAGTTGATGAATTTGTCCATTTCAACTTTAGGGTTTATTAAACAATAAAAAAACCAACCATTTGCTTATTGTCAAATCCACAAATTCTGTTGTCATATGGTGCTCAACTATAATATACGACCAGAACCTAGCAACCATAGTCATTGGAAAGACCAGGAACAACCTCATCAACCAGCTGGTTAAGTTCACAAGTTTAGCTGGACTGGCAGTTCCCAGATATTACAAGTTGATTTCTTGGCAGTAACTTCGGCATATATTTAGATGTGACATGAGGATTCTATTATTATTATACAGCATCATTTTTCTCCTCGAACATATACAGCATCATTTTAATGTCTAAGCTCGTATTATACTCCAGGAAGAGAACATTTGCTGAGTTTACATGGGAACTATTTTGATGAGCCAGTTGCTTATAGCCGCACAGCTGAAAAATAAGCTATTTACACACTTTTAGACCATACAACTACGTGAACTGCTGAATGAAACTATTCAGACCCAATTAACTTCAATCCCTGTAGAACAAAAAAAGTGGGGAGAATATATAACATACCTTTAAGTGAATTATGCTCACTTAGTCTCTGTAGCTGATGTTGGAGAATAGCAGAATCAAGGTATGTACTAACTGTTGACTTATAGGTACCATTGACTAACAGAAGTGGCACGGCAGCAGCACGACGTGCCGTCGAAAATGCCATCATCAATGCTGGATCGTCTGACAATGACAGCCTAAATATTGACATTCAAAACTTAATAGTTCAAATACTTTTTGCTAGAAAAGAAATTAACAAACTTTGTTAAAACTTACAATAAACTTTTAGTATATACTAACTTTATTCAAGATAGCTTCAGTGCATGTCAAGACAGACAAAAAAAAGACACACCATGCAAAGATAGACAATTAGAAGTAGAGAAAAGCAGCGACTTGAAAGCAAGCTTTTTTTTTGGGGGGCGGGGGCAAACCACTAGGGTGCTTTTTAACCCCATAATCCCCACCCACGCACAAACACCACCGATTTCTCGAACCATAGCAGTACCAAACCTCAAGTGTACAAAAACTACCATGCCAGAGACAAAAAAAAAAAGGACCAGTTCTGCCAAGTTTAAGTTTTTACTGAGAAAAAGGGAAGCATGTTGCGTTCAAGTAAAAGAGGCACCATTTTGTGTCAACTTTGAATTTGAGCCTACATATTATGATACAAACACACCTCACAAAATCAGTAAGAGTTGAAAGATTAGTGCACAGTTATTTGATGCATGTCTAGCCAGATGTGCAAACTTTGATGCATATTTCTATTGTATTTTGAAGCTCCATAATAATAATATTGCTGCTGTTGTTGTTATAAGATGTACAAGGATTGACAAATGAAAATAATATGACAACAGATTAAGGTTGAGGAAACAAGGCCATACATGTGTTGGCTGAACATTGACTTCTGATGCCGTAATAACAAAGAATCCAGGCTCTCAGTGATGGATTTGACATTAACAGGTAACTGCTTTATACTCCTCACTTTCTGTAAAATGAAAAGGGCGGGGGATAGAAAAGAACCAATCTGAGTACGTGGGTTTATTGAGTATACAAATATACACAACAGGAATTACCTCTGGTGTCACAAAATACAGCTGAAACGATAACTTCTCATAGTAATGGTGTGCTCTATGAGAAACAGAAGGAGCAATAACATGCCTCATAGAACCCCATAACATAGATCCAAGTTGTGCAAGAAATGAATCACGAGCCACTATGTAACTATGATGTTCCTGGCATCCAAAGATTGAACTTTGTTACTAGAAGTTTGTAGATTAATACCTAGAGATTATTTTTAGTGGCCAGCTTATTAAAGAAAATGTGCTGATTTCTGAATCTGTATTTCAATGGATCTATATGCAGGGCTAACCTCTTTAGTATCCTTAAATAAGTTCCAGTTTTCCATCCTCTTCAGTGCATCAAGAGCTTTCTTCTTGTTAATTTCATCAGAATCTCCAGTATTGTAGCCCTCCAATTCATTTTTCAGGTCACCCATCCTCTCATCAAGTTCTGTATGTAGAGAAATATTGAACTTCTGGATGTAAAGTGTGAATGCAATATTTAAGGCAGTACAGTGGGAGAATGCAACCAACTCCCTTCTCAACACCTAGGTGACGCCATACCAACAACAAAACAGCAAAATAGCAGCACGTAGGAGGAAAAAAAAGAAAAAAAGAAAAGGAGATATTAGTGTGTGTTTTTGCAACCAAAGGAAATATTAGTTGTGTATGGAACCTCACCAGTGTTTTGTCACAATATATAATTTAAAATTATGAGAACTATATATTCGGAAATACTTTCCAAGACAGATATAGTAAAGTTATTGAGTGGTCCATCCATGTATGCTTTTCTAACTAGCGAGTGGTCAGATTTAAAAGTTATATTGTTGAGGTCGCACGGCAACCTTTATTAGTGGAGAACAAAAAAATGGATAGCATACATAGATATTGGGCATAATGTCGTAATCGCCCAACACATGGATAGGTCAGTCTGTTTCGTCTCGACTCACCTGAAAGTCTGAAACTTCTTTTTGCCACTGATGTGATACAATAAGACATCTCTTTTGGAGGTCATGAGCGCCAAGTAAATGCAAATTCTTCCTCTGTGGCTATCATCCTTGCACAGGAGGCTGATCTATGGATGCCGGCTGAGGCGAAAGAATTAAGTGTGTTGGTAGCTGTTGAACCTGCTGAGTAATTTAGTTCAACTAGGTTGTTCATGGGCTAGTTTGTAACCTAAAGCCTTTGGGGGGTGGCACTTATCTTTTATATCTATGCAACAATATGCAGCTCTCCTACATATTCTAGAGAAGGAAAAAAATCATCTCGTTCCTCCTGGTTGCTTGGGAAATTTGGAAGCACAGGAATTCCTATGTGTTTGAGGGCTTGCAGCCAAAAATCCAGCTGCTCTTTCACACAGTAACACATGAGAGTTCCTTCTGGTGCATGGCTAGGGCTGCTAAGCTTACGGATCTGCTCGCAAGGTCGCTTTCACCAGCTCCTTAGGCATGGTGAATTGGTGATGTTTGTACTGGAGGTCTTTTGTTTTTGTGGCGCGTCTGTTCTACTTTTGGGGGTCTTGGGTGTTTTCTGTACTGAGTGTAAGGGTTTGCTCCCTTTCTCTTTTGTACTTTCTTATTCTCTCTTAATGAAATGACACGCAGCTCTCCTGCGCCGTTCGAGAGAGAGAAACAAAAGATACCTCATTCCTAGCATCCTCATCTAACTTCCACTCCCATCTCTATTTATTCTATCTCTATTTAGAGGACAATATTAGATGACTATAGGTGCCATTCTGATACTGAAATGATATGCCATACCTGTATTATTTAGTGATAACAATATTTAAAAGATTAGTAACTTTTTTTCTCAAACACATGGGAGNNNAATAGTGTATCATTGTATTAATAGCAGAGTCATCAGAGACCCAAACACACACACACACACACAGNAGACTATAGGAACTTAAATCACCAATAACCGATTTGGAAAGACGTGGCCACTTGACCTAATCAACAGTTCAACATCCCGAGCAGTGAGCAGGGATAGTCCCTTAGCTCAGTGAGCAGGGATAGTCCTTTAGCTCATAGTCCATAAATAAATGAGCTTCATCCTAGCAAGGGTCAGAGCTGTAGACATGCTATATAATGTTACATATTGATACATTTTCTTTCTTTCATTCAGACCAAAGAACACAATGAATGGAATAAATACACAACATTAAGCAATAGCATTATTTCATATCTCAGAAGAATTCAAGTACAAGCCTACCACAGTGTACCTTTGCAAAGGGCAAGCTGTACCCTTCTTCCCACACAATGCTTGAATGCAAAAAGTTCATACACATCAATCTCTGCCAATAGGATATCCACAGCGTGGTAATCCTGAACACAAAAAGGAAATGGAATTTACCACACAAATCAAATGCTAATTCAAGGTGTGCTAAAGATACATACAAAAAAGAGAAGGAAAACGTGGTGAGAAGCTAGGCTAAGTCACGTGTAGCAATGACTGTTAACTCATGGAAGTTGCGCTATTAGTCTGGCAGCTCCACTGGAGCAACTATTAAGCACCACAGACCCACACAGAAGCAAAAGGAAAATAATAATAATACCCAGGCACCCAATTCTTTGTGCCCCCTCCCCTCTCATCTTCTGCCCCTTGCTCACTAAAAGATGGTACCAGTGCCTCTAATAAAATGTATACCTCCCCAAAGGATGAAAATCTCTCTCTGATCGTGTCCTGCAATTTTTCTTCAGCTTCTTCTTCAGTAACTTCTGCATATGATCAGACAATCACTTCATGATGGACCCAATATGTGCTAATCAAAAGATGCACTTGCTACCACAAAAACTGAAACCATATGGCTTTCAAAATTTTCACAAGTACAGTGATGTATTTTGTGACCCCATTGACTGTTCGAACCCTCAAAATATCAAAGCCGCCAATTACCCAAGAGGTCAAGATTCAGCAGAAGGACGCAGAACTATAAAACAAACTAACAGTTGCCTAAAATAATTTCCAATCAAATAAAGATATGAGGACATATAACATGTACAGAGACCAGAGATTCACAAAATATGATCAGGTGAAAACTGCAGGTGATGAACAGAAATGCATTACAGTTACAGAACATGCTAGCTGCTAATGAGAACTTATGATTTGAAATCTGGACAGACAGAATAAAAACGAAGTACACCATACATAACAAATGCAACAGTATAAAGAGTTAACATTTTATAATAACCACCCTTAAAATTGTAGCTTTATGGTAAAAAGATGACCTGCAGCAGCTCCAACTGTCTTAGCAACATTTGGCAGACTAAGTTCAGTACGGACACCATCACCACCAACAGAAGGGCCCCAAGCAAATGGCCCTGCACTCAGATCAACAAAAGCAAACCTGAAAATAAAGCTCTAATTAGAAGAATGGCCCACTCAAACCTAATTTGCAGATATTAACTAAATGTTAGCATACCTTTCTCTGCCTATCCATATATCTGTAAGGCATTCAGCATGTAGGCCCTTTAAACCACTAGACTTGAGTGCATTTTCAAAAATGTCATGCATCTCATCCTTTGTGCCATGTAATATCTAATTAAGAATACGCAATGTTAGGTACATATATGGAAAGAACTTTAATTTAGTGCCCAATATAGGTCTGCACCTGAACGGCTTTGTCATAAACAATGTCATCTTTGCTCTTCCCTTCCTTTAAGAGCTCAAACTTGCTCAGTGCTTCTTTGCATTTCTTTGACCAATCCCCCTGTAGGAGATGTGTAAAGCACTTCATTAGTTTTTCAATACGTAACAACATTGTCAAGTGTTAGAGGAGAATATTCTCTGAATTCCTCCAAACCCTAGAAGGGTGGGTAATATAGTAGCTACATGGGCCTCTAGATGGGCCACACACATGGGCCATATGGGCACATATCTAACACCACCCCGCAGTTGAAGATGTCAGCAAACTGGGAGTTGGTCGAGACATGGAGGACCCAAACATCACCGATAGCAACCCGAGGCCAGGGGCCGGAGTTGGCGTGCTCCGATGGCCCCCAACAGTGCATCCCTGATAGTCGGGCCACCAGCACCACCACCACCACGTCCACCGCATCGGCGACGCCCACCGGCCCCCACCCCACCCCCCCACCCCTGCTCGGTCTGGGGGAAGGGGCACCAAGGAGAGAGGAGGCAGGCGAGGCAGAGGAAGCTGGTGGCGTAGCCACGAGTGCGGTGGAGGAGAAGGACGACGAACCGGTCACAGGGCCCCTGATGATCTCCTCAAGAACGAGGTCGTCCCGGACCTGCAGGAAGGTGGGTGATCCATGTCTGCAGGTGGTTATAGGTGCTGTTGAGACCCCGCAAGACATTGAGCACCAAGACCCGGTCGGGCACCGTGCACCCGAGGTCGTGAAGAGCATCGGCCTTGCGCTTCATCTTCCTGCAAAACTCGCCCACAGAGAGGTCCCCCTGCTTGAAGGTGCGGAAGTCAGCGTCGAGCTGGAGAGCCCAAGCCTCTGTTGCCGAGGAACTGCCCCTCGAGTGCCACCTAGGCCTGGCGTGCGGTGCCGCCAGGAGTCTGGATGACGTCCTGCAGATCTAGGGAGATGGTCCCAAAGATCCAGGACAGGGCGACGTTGTCGAGGCGCAGCCACACCACGTCTCGCATCTCGACCGGCGTGTCGAGGAGAACGTGGTCGTCGAGGGCGTAGCGGCGGAGGGCGAGGAGAACCTGATCCCTCTAGCACTCGTAGGAGATGGACGTAGGGTTGAGGACGGCGGAGACCAGGTTCTTGATGTGCAGAACCCCACCAGCCTGGAGGTGAAGGTACGCGACCATAGGATCGGTCGGGTCGAGCCGGGGTCCAGCACCCCACGGGACAGGGGCCGAGGGCGGCGCCTGGTGGGAAGAGGAGGCGTGCTCCACGAAGGGAACGACAGGCTGCTGGCCGGAGGAGGCGAGGACGAAGCGCTCCACCTCGGCGACCTAGCGAGCGAGAGCAACGGCCGTGGCGCGCTCGCGCTCCCAAGCGAGGGCAGCCACGCGTGGACCCGCTCCTGGGCCACCGAAGCCTCGGACTTGGCGTTGAGGAGGGCCCGGCGAGAATGGCGTCGGCCGACTGCTGGCCCGCAGCACGTAGGGAGGCGTAGGCGAGCGGCGCATCCGCGGGAGGCATGCCCAAC
>JAZFNS010019999.1:45116367-45127206 GCA_037127165.1 Alloteropsis angusta | reverse complement strand
ACTGCCCAGCAAATAGCAGCAACACCCACCCAAATCAGACATTTAATATTCTTATATTGATTGGACAGCCAATTTCCAAACATATGTCTAATTGATCGAGGTGGGGTCAGACCTGTAGTGTACATAATTATCCTCCAAATCATTCTCGCATAGGGACAGTCAATGAACAAATGGTTTATAGTCTCATTGATATTACAGCTACAACATTTCTAGCTTCATGTCCAATTTTTCTTAGCAAGATTGTCTTTGGTTAAAATCACCCCTTTTGTAAATACCAGAGGAAAATCATTATTTTATAGGAATCTTTAGCTTCCAAATCATCCTATGTTGAAAAGGTGGTTGTGTATCAATAAGATGTAGATAGAGGGAGCAGACAGTATATAACCTAGATGTGGTCAAATTCTATTTAAAAGTATCCGCTCCATCCACCAATTCAATTTGCGCGATCTGTANAGTTTATTATCAACTAGCGCCCTCCTAAAAGATACCTGGAGGGGAGAAGCAGCCATAACTTTGGTCACTGTCGCGTGCGGATCTCGCACTATGTTGTACAATGCTGGATATTGACTTTTGAATGGTCTATTTCGTACCTTTGGCTTCTTCTTGATCGAGGTGGAGTTGGTGAAGGCAGTTAGGGGCTGTACCCGTACTATTTGTCAGGTTCCCTACCGCCGGCAAGTACAATTTCTACGATCGCATGTCAGGGCACCGGATGGTAGCTCAAGGGACGTAGAGAGATAATGGTTCGGGCCTCCGAGGAGTAATACTCTATGTCCAGTGTGATTCTGTATTCTCAAGCCCAAGTTCGTAGTAGGGGTTACGAACTGGTCAGGAGAGAGGGTGCGGCCCCAAGTCCCTGTGTGCGCGCGTGAATGCGTGTGAATGGAATGGGTTCGGTTCCCTTGTGTCTCGATTTTTTACCCCTTTTATAGTCGCAAGGGCAACAAGGAAAGGGGGGTAAAAAGGGAATTACATAATGAGCAACAATGTTGGGGCCTTGACTGTCGTCTTGTAGTCTTGCCCGTACGTGAGGGGCAGGTGACCATTGTGTGGTGTCAGAGTTGACAGAATGGGTGTTCTGTCCGGCCCGGGTACGATGGCCTCCAAGTGGTTGATGGGAGCGGTCTCCCGAACGCTCCCCTGAGTGGTTGTGAGTGGTGGTCGACTTGCACTATCCTTCCTTGGACTCCAGCTGTCAGCGCTCGAGCGGGCAGGCGTCCCTTCCTGGGGACTGTGGCGTTCCTGTTGGGGCAAGACGGCCACCGCTGTGGCCGTAGCGGTGATGGACAACGCCCATCCCGTTCTGACAAGCCGGGTACCTAGTTGGTACGACCCGAAGTGGGCAAAAAGGAGGGGCATCGCCGAGAGGACTAGTCAGGCGAAGCGGAGATCTGTCAGGCATGGGAGTCTCCTCGGGGGTCGCTTGGTCGCGAAGGAATGAACTGGTCGGGCAAGGCGGAGACTAGTCGGGCGAGGTGGAGACTACTCGGACGGAGTAGGGCCCTTACGGGTGGACCTAGAGCAACTCGGTCGAGGAGGGGCCGTTTGATTCAGGGTGTTGGTTTTTGTTTTTCGAGGATCTTCTGGCCACATGCCGTTGATTAGGGGGTTGATTGGTCAACCTTGGTCCAGACCCTCGTCAGTAGCCCCCGAGCTTGGGAGGCAGTTAGGAACTTACACCAAGGCTCAGTCATCACGAGGGTGACGCGAGTCGTGGTTCTTCTGGTGGGGCGCAGGAGCGCACCCGCTGGGTGTAGCCCCCAAGCCTTGGGAAGAGTGAGTACTCTTGCTAAGGCTTTGAAACTAACAGTGCCGAGTGGTTTGCTTTCAAGGTTTTCGGAGCTGTGATTTGCTTGGTCTTGTCGGGACTGTGAACGTTGGGCTGAATCCCTATTCGGCCGTTATTGGGCCGGGAGCTGGGGCGTCGGCCCGTTTTCCACCTCGCGGAGTGGGACGCACCTTTTGAGGCTGCCAGTTGAAGCGACGGGCGCACGTCCCCACTGCTCCTGATGTGGGCCCACACATTTAATGTCGCCGCCCACGCCGCCTCTCCTCCCCTTTTGTCGCCTCCCGCCGTAGTCGTCCAGGATTGTTTCGCCTTCCCACTCTTTCATTTTTCATTGCCTTCTCGCCTTATTGTTGCCGCTCTCGCCTCCCCATCTTCCGCCGCCGCCGCGCCCACCTCTCATCGAGGGAGCGAGGAGTGAGAGATCAAAATCCTTCTCTTGGCTTGCATCCTACTTCCCCGTTGACCCTGTCATGTCGAACTGGGCGCGCTCCACCGTGACCCTTGCACAGTTGGAGGGCCTCGCGGCGGGTGGAATGCTTCCGCGGTTGACGGAGGCCAGAGAATGGATCAAGCTAGGGTTGGAGGACTGGCCCCAATCGCCGATGGGGTATGTCATCTCCTTCGTCGCTTTCCATGAGTGCGGGTTCTTCATCCCCGCGGGGAGGTTCACCCACGCGGTGCTGGACGAGTACGGGCTGGAGCTCCACCACCCCATCCCGAATGGGGTCCAGCAGATGGCGGCATTCGTGGTGCTGTGTGAGGGGTACCTAGAGATGGAGGCCCAATGGGATCTAGTCAGGTATTTCTTCAAGTATGTGCTACAGACCGACGACAGCTCCCTGCGACGATTGGGTGCGCCGCCTTGAGGATGAAGCACGGGAGGTCGAGAGGACTACATCTCGGGCTCCCACGCGACCTCGAGTAAGGGATGGCACTTCGGGTGGTTCTACCTCAGAAACGACCCTAATCACCCCTTCCCGTGTACACCGGGCGGAGCCTTGCAAAGGCGCCCGAGAACCGGTCGTGGGGGCCCGAGAAGGACTAAGAGAAGCTTCTCTGGAATGTCTGGAACGCCCTCAAGCAGCTGCGGGCAGCAAACATGACCACGGTGGAGGTCATCGGCAACTAGCTCACGAGGGGGATTGTGCCGCTGAGGTGGTGCACCCTCCACATGTGGTGGATGGCCGCGGACAAGGCCCCCTTCGCAGGGACACTGATGGCGGACCCCCAGCCCTCTGTTACCGAGGTGTAGCGCCAGGTGGCGATGGCGGTGGGGAACGCTCGACTCGTGTACCCGCCGCCTCACTCCTGGCGATGCTTCCAAAAGACGACACCAAGGCCATTGTGAGGATTCCGTCGCCTGTCTTGCACTTGCTATTGAGTTCTCTGCCATCTTTTAACCTTGTACCCTTTAGGTGAAGAGCAACGAAATCATCTCCTCCCAGGCGCCACTTCCCAAGGACAAGGTGATAAACCGCGCCGCCGCTGAGAGGCAAGAGAAGCAAGGGAAGCGCCGGGCACAGTGGAAACGGCAAGAAGTTGCCAAGAGGGAGAGGAACGTCGACCGGGCCAAGAGGAGGAGATCGGGCGAGGAGGCCTCCAAGGATGAGGACCCTGAGTCGGAACCCAGGTACTCGGAGGAGGACTCCGAAGATGAGGAGGACAGGGGGTGTGATCCCCACGGATGACAAGGTGGTTACGGCGGCGGCTCCGCCGCCTCCGACACAGCAGCCGAGGCCTGGCGGGAGCGGGAGGTCGTCCCAGGCAGGCGCCAAGAAGGGGGGGGGAGCTCGCGGTCAGAACAGTCTCACTAGACCTCGAGCCATGGCTAGTTGGAGCGGCGCGACCGCGCGCCTTCGTCCTCCTGTCGCGCCTCCGAGGAGCCGAGGGACTCCTGTCAGCGCACGACCTCCCCCCGTTGGGATAGGGGTCGTGACTCATCAGCGCACGCCCCTACAGTCGCTTCGGCGCCTAGGAGGTCGCGCTCTCCTAGGTGCCGCTCGCCCCGGGAAGACAGACGCCTGTCGCCGGCTTCTCCGACAGTGAGGGCGCCGGGCGGAGGACGAGATGCCCCTCCGATGCCGCTTCTGGCTTGGCAGACAAATCCCGCTGGGGACGGCCACATGTCGGCGTCCCCTGTAGCGGGGAAGCGGGCTCCTCCCACTTCGGCGGGGGTGGTGGTGGCGCAGTCAGGTTCTTCCCAAGTCGAGGGAGGTGCCCCGACTAGCAAGGTGGAGCTCACCACAAGCAGGGTCGTCGATGCCTCACATGCGCTCACCGTCCCGACAACACTTGTTGGGGCGATGAGGCTGTCGCCCTCGTTGGACTTGACACCAGCGGGCGCCAAGCGATCCCGAGTCGTCTCGACGACATAAGTTGTGTTCTACTTTTCCCCGAGTAGTTTCTGCTTTTGCGATTGGCTTTTTCCTTAGTTGGGTTTCTTTTTCTTTGTTGTAATAGTCCCGTCAGCTAGCCGCTCGAGGCGACACCCCAGAAGAGGCTACGCCGGGCAGCGCAGGGCGCCAACACTCCAACCCTCCGCAGCCGCACGACCACAGAGTCCCACGGTCGAGCGAGCCGAGGAGCCAGCTGAGAGGGAGACGCCATCCTGAGGAGAGGGAATGCCGCTGGGAGATGGCAACAGCCCTGGAGGGAGCGACCTCCCGGCGGGCTAGCCGTCACGCTGATCGCTCCCATGGAGGAGGACGTCACGGTGCTCCAGGCAGAGCTGGAGCAACAATTGGTAGGGCCGACTCCGCCTGCCTCCGAAGAAGTGGCGGTCCAGCCTAATGCCGCCAGAGGTGCCGCCGAGAAAATCGCCATTGAGCCAGTCGGGTGCGGGGCGGTATCTTCCCCAAAGGTTGCGTCCGAGGCCCTTCCGATTGCTGCCGCTTCTCCAGCGGCGGCCGCTGAAGCCCTAGGGGCCACTTCTGGAAGGACCCTATTGGAGGCCATCGTGCCCGAGGACCCCCCGACAGGCGGCCTCTGGGAGGCCGACTCCCACTCCACAAGGGAGCCGAGGCAGGCACCCTAGGAGCCATTGAGTTCTTGAGGGGGTGCCGGTCTCCTTCGCCGACACCCTGGGGATGATGACGATGGACCGCCGCTTCCACGTCCTCGTGCCCATAGAGAATGACCCGAACCTGCCATGCGAGGGACGGCTGAGCTGGGTGGACCGTCAAGACCAGGATCGAACCATCTTCGAGCTTGACGACAAATCAGAGATGGGAGATGTCGCGACTCTTGCGGAGGGTCTGCGCTCGGTGAAGAGGATGTACGAGAGGATGATCATCGCGCCCGCCCGGGTGAGTGTTGTCTTTCTTTGTCCTCCCTCTTCTGGTTTTGCGATAGCGCCCCTTCTACAATAATGTCTCACCGCGTCGCTACTGCCTTGTTATCTCTGGACATAGGCAATCTTGAAGAGCATCTCAGAGATATCCAAATTTCTTCGCTGAGAAGCTAGGCTATGGCACGCTATTGATGTGATGAAAGCGGAGAAGGTGTAGCTAGAGGCTCGGTTGCTTGCGTCCTTGCTGGTCAGGGCGGAGGCCCACGCCCACGCCTGCACTGAGAGGGAGAAAGGAGAGAAGGCCACCCTCGAGCAAAGTTGGCTAAGGCAGAGAAGCAGGCGTCAGAGGCGCGGGCGGCGCCCGAGACCGCAGGCCGGGATAGGGAGGCCGTCCTTAGGGAGAAGGCAGGCCTGGAGGCCAAGGTGGTGGATCTTCAAGTTGACGTCTAGAACGTTGTCGTCAACCTTAAGAAGGCCAACAATGAAGCAGTCAAACTGGCCGAGATACTTAAGGCTACCAACGATGAAGGGGCCCGCCTTGGGGACATCGCTTGGAAGCGGGAGGACGAGATCATCGGTAAGTTATTTTTTGAGTTCTTCTGTTGACGAAGTGGTCCTCCCTCCAACTTTCGAGTAGTTTTTAGTTGCTTGACTATTTGTTGGTACAGCCCTCCGTGTTCAGAACTCCGACCTGCAAACCAAGCTGGTGGCGGACCAAGGCAAGGTTGCCCATGCCTTTGTCAATAACCAAGAGCTGGTAAAGCTTGGCAAAGACGTGAGCGAGAAGGTGGCAGGTATGTGTTGTGCTTGCCTTTCCCTTTCCTTCGTACTTTCTTTTGGTGATGGCTCAACCGAAGAAATTTTTGCAGAGGTAGCCAGGTAGCCAAGAAACTTCGAAAGTCAAACGAGACGGCCGAGCAAACCCGGAATGCCCTTCTGGAGAAGGACAAAGTCCACCAGGCCTTGGCTCAAGCCGTCGAGCGTTTAGTGGAAGAGCTCGGCGTCGGTGGTGGCCTTTCCTTGGTGGAACACGTGGCCCTCGTTCTGGGAAGAACTCGAGAGCAGGCCTCGGAGCTGACGCAGAGCATGGTGCGGAAGGTCGTCACCATATTCCTGTCGCATTACCCGAAAATGGAGCGGAGCTGCGTGCAAGGTGGGTGGGCTCCCGGCTATGAGGTTCACGATTACGACGAAATCAAAGCCGAGTCCGCCTCCTTTGCCGACGAGATGGCTGTTGTCGCCTTGAAAGTCCTCGGGCTGTAATTAAACAATAGAAAGTAGGAGAACTTAGTTTCCTACGGAGTTCGTTCCTTCGTTAAGTATTTGCTTTTATCAGAAAGCTTATGCCTTGCCTGTTGCTTGTTATTTTCATTTTCCCTGGGTACTTTGGGACAACAAGTCATGATGGTAAAGCTTAGGACCTTGTCTTCTGAGCTCTGCTCTGTAGCCGCTAGGCGTAGGAACGAGAGTTTGGCCAGACTTAGTCGCACAGTGGTACTACCCGGAATTGCAGCCCCCAAGTAGTTTAGGGAAGCTGGAAAATGGCAGGTAGCAACTGAAAGTGCATCTAGGCCTCCAAGTTGGTTTTGGTGTATTTAATGACAAATTGATTAGATGACTAACTTATTTGTTTGAGATGTTGAGCAGGGATTTATTTGTATCATTTATTCATTTATAATGCTCATGATTTATATGGTTATTCATTGACTCAAGCAAGCAAGTGTGATTATCCATGATGCAAAATAGGAGCAAATACATTAAGGAAAATATTCAATGATACATGGATTATTAAGAAAAGAAAAAGTGATGAACTAGAGTGAACATTGCAAGACTTCATATTATTATAAGGGCATGGGCATATGAGTTATTATTTGGTCTCTTTTATTGAAAGCTTGCAATTCATATATTGATTTCCATTGATCAAGAACAAGCATTTGAAGAGTTACTCAAATGGGTTTTCATTGTTGATGTCATGGCAAAGCTAAACTTATGAGGCAAGGGTAAGTGGTGAAGAAATAAATCGAGATGACTAGAGCAAGGGACTAAGCAAGCTTTGGTGAAGCGACTGCTTTTGACCATGTGCGTTTAGCTAATGTGAAGTTTCTAGTGTTTGCGATGTTTCAAAGTATCATATCCAAGCCTACCAAGTAAAGAAATGCATCTAATATATTATGAAGATTTACTTGGATTAGAAGAAGTTTTTATTCTTGGTATGAAGATTCAAGTCATTAGCTCAAGAAGGATATTCTCAGCTGGTATTCAATGTTGGAAGCCCTCAAAGAAAAAAAAATGATCAAGTATTGGCTTGGTATTAAAGAACAAGCTCAAGTGATTAATTTATATTTCATATTATGTCTTGAGTATAGGTATGTCGTACTATCAAGAGGGATGCAACATTGGTTGATTGACAAACTCCAAAAGTGCCCAAGTTTATCCCATGAGAGTTTAACCTAGTGCATACTAACTTAGTGGGGTCTGCTGGCTGACCGAATTCAGGGACTGATTTGACCGGTCTAGGCCAGCCAAGTGCTAAAGGCTAGTTGGGTTTCAAACACCGGACTAACCGGTGTGGCAAACCGGTCTGATCGGTTATCTCTGACAGAGTAACATCTAGTTTTCTTGGAGTTGGGTTTTTATACCAAAAGCTCCTCTTTGAGGGGTTGCTGGTCCTGTGCGTTTTTGTCACCTTATGGAGGCCAGCTGAGCTCTCCCCAACCCCTCTTTGTGATATTTGTGTTCATAGCTTGATTCTTTNTGTGTGTGAGCATTTGTGAGAAATCCATCTTGAGCACTGTTGGTGAAGTCTAGCAACTCGTGAAGTATTTGTTACTCTTGGAGCTTTGCTCCTAGACGGCTAAGCGTCGTCGTGGAGCACCCATTTCTCTTGTGGTTGTGCCCTGAAAGTTTGTATTACCCCTATTCATGGTAAGGAAATCAGTAAGTAAACTCACTTTGCCTTGATGGTGGATTGGGTGAGGAAAAGGGTTAGGTGTGACAACCCGGCTCTTCGTGAGCACCTCAACGAAGAATAGGATTCATTGTGCCTTAGTGACTGCTTGGTGCAAACAATGAATCTGAACTTCGGTAAAAAAATCGTTGTGTCTTTGTCTCCATTGACTTACTTTGGTTAATTCTAGCATTTATTTGTAATTCCGCATATTCTATCTTTGGTGTATTGTTGCTGTGTGCAGGAGCTTTAAAGATAACCTAGGAATTATCTTGGAAGCCATACACCAAAGAACTCTTGTGTTAGAATTATTTTAGCACCATTTTCTAACTTGCAGGTTCTCTGCCGACTAAAACCGGTCTGACTAGTTATAGGAACCGGTCTGACTACTTCTTGTTCTGATAGCAAGTCTTTAAGTGTTGTAATTTGCAGATTTTTGAATTAACGCCTATTCACCCTCCTCTAGGCGACATCTAGGTCCTTTCAGTAGCCTTTTGGGTTGAAAGCGAAAACTAATCAGGGCGGTTCACTTATTGCCTTCGGAAACAAAAGAAACTAGTCCAAGGGCTTGGACTTTGCCTGCAAGTCTAGTTCCGTAGCCGCAGGGGCGTAGGTACTCGGAGCTTGGACGGGCGCGATTGCAAGGCCGCAAAAACCAACCTCTTTTTCCTTTGAGCGTAATACCGTCGTTTACAAATGGGGCGATCGTTTGTTTTCGTTAGTCGGGGTTACTTGCAAAAAAAGGTGGGGCATCATGCCCCGGTTGGAGCCCCTGAGCGGCGGGCGACCCTGTAAGGGCTCGCTTGCCGCTTGACCGGAGAGCTTGGAAAGTTCAAACAGTATATACATCTAGTTACATCTATTATCAGGACAACTAGTGTCATCTAGTATCGCTATTAATCTAGTATCAATACTTTTACTGTCATCTAGCGAAAACATCTACGAACTAAAATATACATCTAATAGTTTGAATAATACCTAAAACAAAAGGCAGATTCAGTAGGGCTTCGCTGCTTCGTTCACCCTTCCCCTCTCCTCTCCTCTCTAAACCATGTTTCTCTTTTTTAGGAATTAAAAGACATTTTAGGCCAAAGTTCGGATTTTTATAGGGCGGACAACCTAATTGCCGGATGAAACGACGACCAGATCGAATGGTGGCTAGAATTTCCATCAGATCCAATGACACGTGCGCGCCTATGACCGACAACCTCCTGCCATTTGAAATGGCAATTTCCTCAGTGGGGCACAGGAGCCGCACCATATTGTAATTTTATTTGGCGGGTTGCTTGGTGGGACTTTGGTCGTGCCCACTACTGCCGTTTGAATCGGCGGTTTGAAAACCGCCTGCCGTGCATGTGACGTGGCGCCCACATGAAAAAACCAATGGTCACAAAGATAAACCCGGCTACATTCTTTAATCTTGTCTGATTCATATGTCAGATGTAAAAAATGCTATTTCACTTGGCTCGTTTATCGATCTGCTGCCAAATGAAATGGCGACCACTGTTTAGATTGGCGGTATTGACCTATTTTTGTAAAATTCTATCTGGTAAAATTATTTTTGCTAAATTATAAAAAAATAAGAATAAAAAAGGCGCATGCTTGCTCATGGGACTCTCGACTTTTATCATAGTAGGCTCCTTGCTCACGAGAGTTTATGTGGGCTACAACTACAACCCTCTGGGCTCGCAGCTGTAAACTCCATGCTTATGCTTATGATTGTTCCGGATGGGGCTTCCTTAGCTCTTAAAAGATGTCCTCTCATACATCTCCCAACGCCGAGCTCTATCGGGTTTGGTCCTACACCTCATTTTGACGGTAGAAAGGTTTTCGTGAGGTGGAGGGCACAATGATTGTTCATTGAGCATACGGTTCGGATGGGTGTTGGACATCATTTGGTAGAGCTCCATGAAGTACTCCAACTTCAATTTCACGGTTATTTTCTGTTAGACATTTAAGTTGAAAACAGTTCCACCTAAGAAGCACCTATGAAGCAGCGAAACAGTTTCTACTAAAATGAAGGAGCTGAAAAAATAGCTTCACTAGCTCCACCACCTTTTCTAGTTATTAATTATCTCTACAATTATCAAATTGTCACTGAAAAACTGTTTTGTCAAATATTTTCTCAAGTAGCTTCAGCTCCGTCATAAAAAACCGCTCTATGGTTGCGGAGCTATTTTTCGAGAAGCCGGAGGGCAGAGCCATACCAAACACCACCCAACAATCGCACCTACTCGCTCCGTTTTTTATTAGATGTCGTATTAGGTTTGTCCTAAATCAAAGTTATGTAACTTTAACCGAACATATAGAAAAGTATAACAATAATTATCATATAAATAATATGTATTATTGTAATATATCCTATGGTGTATTCAAAAAATAAATATGGTATTGTAGATGTTATTATATTTTTTAAAAACTCGGTCAAATTGAACAACTTTGACTTAGGACAAAGCTGATATGACATGTAAAAAAAAACGGAGAGAGTATTTGGGCTACAACTTCAATTTAACGATCGGTCTCGGGTTACCCGGTTCAAATGAAAAGAAGAAAACCTAGCCCAACAAACACACCTATTTGGGCCACTTCTCGGCGATCTCGCGCCTCTTGGGCTCGATCCAACTGTGGCCTGCGACCAGCACCGCGCCGCGCCGCCGCCGCCACTACACTACCTCTCGCGGCCGGCGGCCCCGCGCCACCGTGGNACGCGAAAGCTCAGGGCGGGCAAGGCGGCAATCCGCTCGAGCTGCACAGGTAGGCGTGGAACATCGAGCCTGTTCGGCTGGTACGTTAAACAGTGCTCGGCTGGCAGGC
>JAZFNS010019999.1:44446976-44457502 GCA_037127165.1 Alloteropsis angusta | reverse complement strand
TTCTGGTCTTGCTTCTGCTCGCCGCTGAGTGCTGCTGCTGCTTGCTGCGCCCGTCCGCCTGTTGCGGTGATCTGCTGCTACTCTGATTGGTGGACGAAAGAAGTGGAGAGAGAAATTGCAGTGGAGAAAGGGACTGCGGTGGATCCAATTGAAGGAGGCCGGGAGGGGAGGGCCGTCGGCGGCGGGGGCAGGGAGACTGGGAGAGCGAGGGAAGGAGAGGGGCTGTTTTATAGTGTAGGAGGTTTGCCGAGTGTTGAAGATCTGACACTCGGCAAATGCTCTGTTTTGCCGAGTGTTCGAGATCTGACACTCGGCAAACTATTTCTTATTTTTTCTCTTTTATTCATAACTTGTTCTTTTAAATTTATTACATTGTATTTTGAAAATACTTTGTCAAATTCACTTAACAATATGTATTTGATTTTTCTACTCATATTGTCCCATTAGTTTACGCAGTTATAGCTCAAATTTAATTTATATCAATTAAGATTATATAATTATACTTAATAAATTAAAATTATCAAATGGTTTTAAAAATTATTTGTTTGAGGCCCTAAACGAATTCAAATTTAAAAGTTATCAACTATAAAGTTTCGTAACTTATTGTGCTCACGACTCTCATTTTGACCGTTTCTTTATCCGAGGTCATTTGAAAAAACTCAAATTTCNAAATTTTGAGAACTACAAACGTACTTTNTCATTGTCAAAATTAATTCAAATTAAAAAGAGTTCAACTACAAAGTTGTATAACTTCTGAAGACCAACAACTTGTATATATGTCATTTCTTCATCCGACATAGTGGTAGTAACATTGTTCACAAATCTTATACATCTCTTTTGCAGTTTCAGGAAACTATAGGAGAGATATAGATTTTGAGAACAACTTTACTATCGTTTTGTTGAATGAACAAATGACCAAACTAAAAGTTGTACATTTTGAGAAGTTATACAACTTTGTAGTTCAAAACTTTTTTATTTGAAGTGATTTACTACTTTAAAATGTGTTTTGAATTTATCTTTGCCGAGTGCTTTACAAAATACACTCGGCAAACAAAAACTTTGCCGAGTGCCAAAAAATACACTCGGCGAAGTTTATGTTTGCCGAGTGTTTTTTTTTGGCACTCGGCAAAGTTTGTATTTGCCGAGTGTTTTTCAAAGTACACTCGGCAAAGACAATTTTTGCCGACCGTTTTTGTTTTGCCGAGTGTTTTTTGAAATGCACTCGGTAAAGAAATTGTTTGCCGAGTGCCCGAAGGATTACACTCGGCAAACCTTTTAGCGCTCGGCAAAGATGGGATTTCCGGTAGTGAATAACGACCGTGAATATTGTAAAAATGAGATGCGAGCCAATTTATTTTTGTCCTAGTTGAGATCATTACTCCTGAAATAAGTCCCTTTTCATTTTCTTTTTGTTTGGAACCGGGGGTGAGAGCCAATCAAGCATCCCTACCGTGGAGCAGCGGTCTTAAAGGTTGTCACCCAGCCATGCAGATGCGGCGCCCCTGGTTTAGCGTCGCCCCCTCTCCGGCCAGCATGCACGTCCAAGTTTAGGACACTCGCCACGCACATCTACAGTATATTGCTATCTGTCTCCACAAACTCCGGCGAATCAGGCAGCAGCCATGGCGTCACGTTCGCCCACCATTGCGCTCCTCCTCATCCTTGCCGGGCTCGCCTCGCCAGCGGCGGCGTTCAACATCACCAGGCTTCTCGGCGAGTTCTCCGACTTCTCCAACTTCAACAGCCTCCTGTCGCAGAACAAGCTCGTCGATGCGATCAACCGCCGGCAGACCATCACCGTGCTGGCCCTCGACAATGGCGCCGCTGGCGGCATCTCCTCCCTTCCTTCCGACATCCAGCGCAAGGTGCTCTCCATGCACGTCATCCTCGACTACTACGACAAGGCCAAGCTCGACGCCATCAAGAACCACTCCACCCTGCTGACCACCATGTTCCAGTCCTCCGGCCAGGCCACCGACCGCATGGGCTTCCTCAACTTCACCAAGCGCTCCGACGGCGTCATGGTGTTCGGCTCCGCCCAGCCCGGCGCGCCCAAGAACTCGCAGATGGTGAAGTCCGTCGCCTCCCGCCCCTACAACATCTCCGTGCTGCAGGTCAGCGCCCCCATCGTGCCGCCCGGCGTTGGCGGCTCCGCGGACAGCGGCGCGCCGCCGCCGCACAAGGCCACGGCGCCGGCGCCGGGGCCCGCGGCGAAGGGGAAGAAGGGATCAGCACCTCCGCCCGAGGAAGAGGAGGCTCCTGCTTCGGCCCCGTCCGACGACGACACCGGCGCGGACGCGCCCGGCCCAGCGGCAGACGGCCCCGCGGCGGACGGCCCAGCGGCGGACGGCCCCGCGGCCGACGCGCCGGCGCACATGAAGGACGACGCGGCTGACGCGCCCGAGGGCTCAGCCGCCGGCAGGGTAGTGGCCGGTGCAGGCCTTGCAATCCTGGCGCTTCTGATGACGATCATTTCTCTGTAACTAATGACGGAAACCAGAAGGGAGGGCTAGCTAGTGATCCGGTGTTTACCCTTTGCCTGACCTGTTCGACGTATTGTAATTAAACAGTCACATCTCCCCCTCCCTCGTACTCTAGTTTTGTTGAGCTTGAGCCTTTCTGTAAAACAAATTAAATAGCTAAAAATAGCAAACTACGATAAAAATCAGATCCAACGGACTCTTCATTTTCTCCTGCTAGCTATTCGCTCCCGTTCGCTAGCTAAATTTGCCGAGCCCCTCCCGCTCTCCATTTGCTCCCGCGTGCTGCCCGCGCTCATCGCTGGAGGCCCGCGCGACGTCGCTCGCTGGTCGCGCCGCTCGCCAGAGGACCATTCGTCGGCCCGCTCGCCGCTGCGGGCTTTGGTGGCTGGCGCGGGCAGCATGGGCGTACCCAGCGGGTGGGCCCGGTATGCCGTGGCATACCTGAATTTTTGGCTCAAACCTAGACAAATATTTTTCATTTATTTTTTAAGATAGCTCAGCCTCAGCCCTGGTCTACTTCACCCGCATTTCGCTCATGAGATGCAAGTGAATTAGTATGTAACACGAGTACGCTCAGCTATTATTATTTTGAGAAGAATACATGCCAACTCTTAGGTCCCAGTAAATGTTCTTTACTGGTTTGAGATGGGCAACCACTGCTCATAGGTTGGTGATGGCTTTGATATTGCAGAGATGAGGATGAAGCAGAGGCAGTTGCTTGCCTCGAAGGCATTAGGCTGGCCTTACATTGGCTTGATCGGGATATGATTTTGGAAGTAGATTGCTTCTCGGTGGTTCAAAAGCTACAAACAGGCAACCTTTGTAGGTCTGTTGTGGTGCCATTTGTCCACGGTACGCTCCATGATGCAGACAACTGAAGAGCATCGACTTTGTCAAGATCATAAGAGAGCAGAATAAGGGAGCACATGAACCATTCGCTCAAAACAATGTAAAATGCATTTTATTTTTTTCCTGGACCGTGTCCCTTCTCTTATAAGTGATGAAACTCCTTAAGCAATAAAGCTCTCTCCATTCTAGAAAAGAAGCTAGTGTAGTACGAGTTGTTTCTATCCTAGCGGCTATATACATCTAGCATCCATGCCCTCTGGTTTAGCTCGGCATACCTAAATTCAAATCCTAGGTCCGCCACTGGCGGGCAGAAGACGAGTACTGCAGATTGAATTCGCCGCGGGCGGAATCCCACGCGGAGTCGCAGGCGGCGACGGCGGTGAACGAGTCGCCTCGCGCCGGGGTAGGGGTGAAGCGCGAGCGCGACCTCTCCGACCTCCCTGCCTCGCCGTCCTCCCCACTCCTGACAGCTAAGCGCAGGTACAGACGGGATTCGACTTTGGTTGGTTCGACCACCATACCCGACGTGGCACCGGTCGGCGCTGTAAGCGCCGCTACTGCCGCCGGAGGAGTGGGAACGGGAGCTGCAAGGGGGCCTTGTTCGCGGCGGCCGGCAAGCGAGCTCACGTGGCTAGCACAGGCAGGCTTCATCCTCACTGCCAGCCCTTGCGCCTCCGTTCTCGCGGGGATGTCCCCGGTCCCATGCACCTCCAATACCGCGCAGATCCTACTGGTCCCGTGCGCCGTCGCTCTACTGCTCTAGCAGGGGGAACTCGTCGGACCTTGTGCTGCCGCTCCCGCGCGTGGGAGGTTGCCGGACTCGAGCTCGCATGTGGCGAGGGGGCCGGCAGGATCTCAGCGGAGGATAAGTTCCTGGCCAGGGAGGAGGTTGCAAGGCGAATCGAGATAGAGGTGCTATCGGTAGGGAAACCTTCTCCTCACATCCATGGTGTGGAACAATGGAGAGGCTCCAGATTTTGGGCGCTGGATGGGGATCAATCCGAGGATGAAGAATCAATTGAGTCCTTGGATACTCCCCAATTCATCAGAAGGCGGAGGAGGTAGGTTTTTCGGTGCCGGATTTGTTGCAGACGGAGAAGGAGCGGCAGGAGGAGGGCGGTGATGCGAAGCCGAAGGAAACTTCGTTGGCGCATCGGATTGTGAGCAAGCTGGTGCATCACCGTCGCGGTCAGTGTCGGCCATGGCAAGGGCGACTTCCTGCGCCGAGGGTTTGCCCGCCGAGAATGTTGGGCGACGCATTGGCGACTGCTAAGGTATGTTCATCTTTTCCGATGTACAAGTGCTCGCCTTCCTCGCCGGCCGGTGGTCCTAGGGGCTCGTCGGCGTCGGTGAAGGGGGTCCCAATCACTGCATGCGTAGGAACGCCGCGATCGGCTGTTTCCCAGGCCAGAGAGCCGTCGCGACCCGGTAATCGCGGATCATCACAAGCAGGTTCGAAATTGAAAGTCTGGCAAATCAAAAGGCACCATCAAGTTTGTATGGGCCTAAGCAAATGTGGTTGAGCCCAATAGTGCCAGTTCGGCCTACTGTGGGTCTTGCTAATTTGTTTCGACGGACGGGTACGCGTACGCAATATTCTAGGGCTACGCACCTTCGTTCGACAGAAAGCCGCGTTCTCTCGTACGCATCTGTTGCACGGGCGGTGATGGAGAGAGGCGGCGCTCCGCGCAGTGGTCGTGGAAACGGGCGGGGCTTCGGTCAGGCGCAGCTGTTCGGCCGTGGAGGTTTTCAGCAATTCCATCCAGGTGTCAGGCATCCAGGGGCCGGTCCTCCAGGGGCTGGTGCTGGACCCGGTTGAGGCAGGCATGGCGGACGCGGCTATGGTGGATGACAGGGTGCCCGTACTGCTGGTCGGGCGCCGGATCCGACATGGACGCCAAACCCTCCAGCTGGGCGCCCGATCGGCGCTCCCACTGTTCCTGTGCCGCCGTCTCCTGCAGTGGCATTGGCGCAACAGACTGCGCAAGCCGCGCTGCTGCTGCAGCAGGCCCTGGCGGTGATGAACGGCGATCTTGCTGCACCGAGTACTGAAGCTATGCCAGAAGGGAAGAATGAGGAGATAGGGGTACAAGTGGCAGACAAACCTGAGTCTTCATCACATGCCGAAAAAATGGGTAAAGTTCCGTACTGCTATCGTTGTCATACAAAACGGCATAAGATGGATGTTTGTATAGAAGCTTTCTATTGTGACATATGTGATTGTACTGAGCATTCACGGCAGAGATGTCCCATTTATCGAGCTGTGCAGTCTGAAAACAATAAGCCACAGCCTTTTGCTAAGGTCTGTGGATATGCAGTTGAGGGCCTGGGTTTCTACTACATTCCACCTCCAGATAAAATCAAGAACAAAGTTGATTCGAAGACTGCAGTAATCAGGGTAGCAGGAGGGGTGTTAACTAAGTCTAATGTCACATCTGAGATGGAAAGACTTATGCCTGGTACTTGGCGCTGGATCATTGAAGATCTTGGTGCTAATACTTTTCGTACTGTCTTTCCATCCAGAGCTGAGTTACAAAGGATGGTGGAATGGGGAGTTTTGCAAACCAAATTTCAAGGTATTTCACTGAAATTTGATGAGGGATCTGTGGGTGATGAGATCAAATATGCAATGCCCAAGGTGTGGGTACAGGTTACTGGTATGCCTATTGAATTGAGGGAATATGCCACAATTTGGGCGGTTGGCTCTATCTTGGGGGTCTCGAAGGAAGTGGATATGGTTTTTACCAGGAAGCATGGAAGATGTCGTCTCCAGGTCTTGGTTTTGGACCCTAATATTATTCCTCAAGTGGTGGATGTGGCTATTGGGGATTATATTTATGAGCTCAAATTCAGAGTGGAAGATAATACTGATGGTAGTAATCCTGAACCTATAGATATGGATTTTACTTTTGATGATAATGGTGGTGAGTTTGATGGAGGAGAGGATCATAGTAACAAAGACCAGTTGCCCCCCTCGGAGCTGGGGGAAGATACTAACCCTTCTGCCGGATTAGCTCTGGGCAGTGATGCTCCAAAGGTCGGCGGCCCGCCCAGGGCTAGGCCAGTGGCGGGTGAAGGTTTCCACGCAGGCGCGGGGGAGGAAGCAGCCCAGGTTCCGGTGACCGGGGGAGGAGGGCCCACTACCGGAGGCGCTGCACCGCCGGCCCACGAGCAGCTATGGGTGGGCCGGGCACCATGACTGTGCCGTCTGGGCCCACTACCATGATGTCTCGCATGGGGCTCGGCCCCAAAGTCTGCCTGGTGCCACTCGGGCCAGGAGACCGGAAGAAGGTGAGCTCGGTGCAAAATGAGAAGGGAAAGAAGATGGATCCAGTTGTTCTAGCAGCCATCGCCGTAGCAAGAGGAGGTCACAGAGTTGTGATGAGAAGGTGCTTAATCAAGCTTCCAAGCTCAAAGCCAGCAAGAACAATTTGGATCTCCCCTTGACAGGTGATCATTCAACTTCTTATTCTTTTCTGCAATATAATGATGATGTTATATGCTCCAGTTTAAATTCCATAGGCATTAATATAGGATCCACTATGGAAATTACTAGAGATACGATACTAAACATGAAATCCCTAGAAGAACATAGACTGAAAGAATCAAACCAGTCAGATTGGAAAACTGAGATACAAGATAAAGAAGAAAAATCTATGGCATAGGAGGAAGAAGTAGATAAGTTCCTCCTTAATCATATATGTGGGGAAATCATGGGCGAGGTTATGGATGGTTCCAGTGATCTAGTTGATCTTACTGTAACACCATCGAATACTGATATAGTGAGTCATGATAATCTAGTGCACTAAATGAAAGGAATATTCTGGAATAGTGATGGGTTTAAAGACCAAAAAACATAGGTTTGTATCCGACTTAACTAAGGAACACAATTTAAATTTTAGTGCCATTTCAGAAACAGGAAGGAAAAATTTTACTACTCCTTTTCTGAAAAATCTGTGTGGCAGGAAAAATTATATATGGCATACAAAAGAACCTAAGGGTCGTTCTGGTGGTATCCTACTTGGAATTGATCTTGAGGTTTATGATATCGGGGCGATAGACGAGGGGGAATACTATGTCAAATTTCACTTATGTAATAAGGACGACAAATTCACATGGGCCCTGGTTGTGGTTTATGGTCCAGCACAGCAGGAATTTAAACAAAATTTCCTTTCTGAGCTAGTCCACATGTGCACTCATACTCAATTACCGATTCTTATTGGGGGCGATTTTAATTTATTAAGGAGTCCCAATGATAAGAATAACGATAATTTTGACCACCGTTGGCCCTTTTTATTTAATGCCATCATTGATGGGTTGGACTTAAGGGAAATTGAGCTATCGGGTAGGCAATTTACCTGGGCTAATTCTCTTCCTGTTCCTACTTATGAGAAATTGGACAGGATTTTGATGGCGACAGAGTGGGAACAGAAGTATCCACTCTCGAGTGTGATAGCGCTGTCTAGGGATATTTCTGATCATACACCTTTATTACTTAACACGGGTGGTCCATCCCATGGTTCCAATCATCGTCAGTTCAGATTTGAACTGGGCTGGTTGCTTCGGGATGGCTTTATCGACATGGTCAGAGAAGTGTGGGAGAGTGTTCAGACAGGTGCATCACCCTTAGAAAGGTGGCAGGCCAAGATTAGAAAGACTAGGCAACACCTACGTGGGTGGCCACAGAACACTAGTGGACATCTAAACAAAGAAAAGAAAGCTATATTGGATAAGATGGATACTTTAGATAAAAAAGCTGAAGCATCTATATTGTCCAATGAAGAGCTTGATCTCAAACATTGTCTTAAAAATAGAATAGCAGAGATGTTGAGGGAAGAGGAAATTAAATGGTACCAAAGGGCAAAGGTGAAAGAATTGCTAGAAGGGGATTCTAAGACCAAGTACTTTCAATTGGTTGCTAATGGGAAACATAGGAGAACTCGAATTTTTCAGTTGCAAGATGGGGATCAAATAATTCGAGGTGATAATAAACTGAAAAAATATATTACATCTTATTATAAAGGTCTCTTTGGCCCACCAGATGATAATCATTTTAGTCTAGATGAGTCCATAAGAGATGATATTCCTCAAGTATCAGATTATGAAAACGAAATACGTACATCTGTTTTCACGAAGGCTGAGGTCAGATCAGCGATATTTCAGATGGAACATAATAAAGCACCTGGACCTGATGGGTTTCCAGCAGAGTTTTATCAAGCATTCTGGGATGTTATCAAAGGTGACCTAATGGACCTGTTTTTGGAATTCCATAAAGTCCAATTACCTTTATTCAGCCTTAACTTTGGTACCATTATCCTGTTACCAAAATGTAGCGAGGCAGTTAAGATACAACAATATAGACCGATCTGTCTCTTGAACGTTAGTTTTAAGATTTTTACAAAAGTAGCTACCAACAGGATATGTATGGTTGCCCAGAAAGTGGTCAGTCCTACTCAGACTGCTTTTCTTCCGGGTAGGAACATCATGGAACCATTCATGAGCTTCACAGGAAAAAACAGAATGGGGTTATTTTTAAAATTGATTTTGAAAAAGCTTGTGACAAGGTAAAGTGGAGCTTTGTTCAACAAACTTTACGAATGAAAGGCTTTTCGGATACTTGGTGTGAATGGATTCAAGCCTTTATTCAGGGTGGCCATGTGGGAATTAAATTAATGACCAGATTGGCACAAACTTTCAAACATTTAAGGGTCTGAGACAAGGTGATCCACTGTCCCCCATTCTTTTTAACATAGTTGTGGATATGCTGGCCATATTAATTAATAGGGCCAAAGAAGCTGGTCAAGTAAAAGGTATCATACCTAATCTTATTGATGGTGGTTTTTCCATACTACAGTATGCGGATGATACTATTTTATTTATGGATCATGACATAGGTAAAGCTACAAATATGAAATTATTGCTATGTGCTTTCGAACAACTTTCGGGTCTAAAGATTAATTATCACAAGAGTGAGATACTATGCTTTGGCCAGGCAAAGGAAGTTGAACAACAATATTCACAACTGTTTGGTTGTCAAGCTGGGAAGTATCCTTTTAGGTATTTGGGTATCCCAATGCATTATAGGAAGTTTAATAATTCATACTGGCGTATCATTGAGGAGAAATTTGAGAAAAAGTTGAGTAGCTGGAAAGGAAAACATATGTCGGTAGGGGGACGTTTGGTGCTCATAAATTTAGTTCTTACAAGTCTAGCTATGTTTATGCTATCTTTCTTTGAAGTTCCTAAAGGGATACTTGAAAGATTAGATTATTACAGATCGCGTTTCTTCGGGCAATCAGAGGAACACAAGAAAAATATAGACTAGCAAAATGGAGCATTCTATGTTTACCTAAGGAGTTGGGGCGATTAGGTATTAAGAACCTTGAGTTGCAAAATAAGAGTTTGTTAAGTAAGTGGCTGTTTAAACTTATTAATGAAGATGGTATATGGCAAAGATAGTTAAGGAATAAGTATTTAAATAATCAAACGATTGCTCAAGTCGAAAAGAAACCAGGGGATTCACACTTTTCGTCTGGCCTTATGAAAGTTAAGGCGGATTTCCTTAGTTATGGGTCGTTTCGCTTAAATAATGGTAAACAAATAAGGTTTTGGGAGGATAAATGGATAGGTAACTACACCCTTAAACAACAGTATCCATCGCTTTTTAACATCGTTCGTAAAAAGCATGTTACCGTAGCATCAATTTTTCAGAGGGTACCACTTAATGTTTCTTTTAGGAGATCATTAGTGGGTGACAACCTGAGACTATGGCATGACTTAGTATATCGTATTTGTCATGTTTAACTTAATAATGATGCTGATCAGTTTAAGTGGGATTTGAATCAGTCAGGAATTTTTTCAGTGAATTCTATGTACAAGACGCTTATTAATATAGGCCAAGGGCGTGGGGATAAACATTTGTGGAAAATAAGCATGCCTTTGAAAGTTAAAATATTCATGTGGTATTTAAAGAAAGGAGTCATTCTTACTAAGGACAATTTAGNCGCAGGAATTGGAATGGAAATATCAACTGCTGCTTTTGTTCCAAAGTAGAAAATATCCAACACCTCTTTATTGATTGCCATGTGGCGAGATTCCTATGGAGAGCAGTTTACCTAGCTTTCAATTTACAACCCCCGGAGTATTAACCACTTGTTTACTAACTGGCTTTCGGGGACAGGAACTAAATTGAAA
>JAZFNS010019999.1:43983639-43994890 GCA_037127165.1 Alloteropsis angusta | reverse complement strand
TATTATTTTATTAAGTGGACCGAAGCGATTACTCTCAAGAATATGACCCACAAAGAGGTGATTGCGTTTATTACTAAGCATATTATTCATAGATTCGGTGTTCCACAAACTTTGACTATGGATCAAGGCACATCTTTTATGTCAAAGGAAGTGCGAGCTTTTACCGATATGTATAAAATAAAGATGCTCAATTCATCTCCATACTATGCTCAGGCTAATGGTCAGGCCGAGTCTAGTAATAAGACCTTGATAAAAGTCATCAAGAAAAAGATAGAAGAAAAATCCTCGAAGATGGCATGAGGTTTTATCTGAAGCGTTATGGCTCATCGCATATCTAGACATGGCGCTACGAAGGTCACTCCTTTTGAGCTTGTTTATGGTCAAGNAATTTTACCCGTAGAGGTAAATCTGGACGCTTATAGGCTTGCTAAACAAATTAAGCTTTTGGTCGGTGAGTATTATGACTTGATGTTGAATAACATTGATGAAGTGACCGATAAGCGTTTGCAAGCGCTTAAAGAAATTGAGAAATCCGCGTTACTAGAGCATACAACAAGAAGGTGAAAGAGAAGACTTTTCAAGTTGGTGATCTAGTGTGGAAGACGATATTGCCGCTTGGTGCAAAAGATAACAAATTTGGCAAGTGGTCTCCAAGTTGGGAAGGTCCATATCGCGTGGTCAAGATCAATGGCAGGAATTATTATATGGTGGAGATGCTGCAAGGAGGACGCTTACCCAAGGCGCTGAATGGAAAGTACTTGAAAAAGTACTATCCAAGTGNTAAAGCTATTCATGGCCGATGTTTGAATATCGCCCTTAGCAAGCAATTTTGGTATTGATATGTTTTATGGTACGCAAGCTTTACCAGAAAAGAAGGGGGCATATGTTGACGACCAAAATTGACATGACGCGAAGATGAAGATCCATGAAAGACGGCGCAATCGGGCGGCGCCAGCCCTGACCGGTCTGACCGGTCAGGGAAACCGGTCTGACCGGTTCCTTGTGGGGAAAGGCGACTAGGGTTAGGGTTCCTAGTTTGTTACGAGTTGTATTTGATTTTCCTTGTGGGACAAGACCTACCCTCCCTATAAATATAAGGGGATTCGGACGGTTGAAGGGACATCTCAATCGAACAAATCAATATACTACTTTTTACCTTTACTTTTTGCATCTACTATTTTTACTCAAGCTCTAGCTTTTTCAACCCCATACTTGTTGTTCTTCCTTCGTCTCCGCGACGACCGGAGGCGTTCTATGTGGCCTGCCGACCCTAGGACACCCCTGAGCGAAATCTCCCGACGGATCTTTCCAGGAGGCGGCGTTTAGGGTTTTACCCTGCTCTGCCTGAAGGAACCGGTCTGACCGGTGCCCCAGACCGGTATGAGCGGTCTACGCAGAGCTGCTGCGGTTCGCTTCGTTCTGCTCGCTGCGCGATCTAGCGCTCTCGTGTGTTGACCCGCTTCTGCGTCAACACCTAGTATCACATTGGTAGAATACTTCTACGCTTAACTTGTTTTTGCAAGGTATATGTGAATGGACGGTATGACCTTAGTGTCGTTATCTATGTATGATGATAGTGTGGCATGTGTATCCTGAGTTAAAACAATCTATTGATGCTGCCCCATTATTATTCAATCATTTGCTTATGGATATATGATGCTCGAATCCTAATATAATTTATCGTCAAGATCAAGAATGATAGCTAGAGAAATGAAACTACTCTGCATGCTTGTGATTGGTTGACTAAACTACTCCGTGAAGAGAAGGTCAAATATCATCAGCATGCAAAAGTATCAGATATCATGCATGTTGGGTGACAATAACACTATCTGTGTTCAAATGATTGCCAATGGCAAACATACATCTTTTTTCCCTAGACCATGATAAAAAACGAAGGACAAACAATTCTCAAAGCTTACACACGCTTTTTATAAAGACCTATTTGGAGGCACTAAGGAAATTAGTCCCAGCTAGCACCTTTTACATAAACATAAGTTAAACACAATTTTTGATTGAACACAAGAAACAACCAGCACGAGATGGTTTCCCAGCTAAGTTTATAAAAAACGAGAAGTCATCTAAGGGGAGTTGATGCAAATGTTCCATGGTCTTTGTGTGGGAGTATTACCACTCTTTAGCTTCAATTTTGGCGTCATAAACCTTACTCTAAAGAATTCATATGCAAAACATATTCAATTCTCTTGCTCAATGTCACTTTCAAAATCTTTACTAAAGTGGCCATATTAGAATTGATTCACTAGCATTCTAATAGCACTGACACAACATGTAATAAGTACAACTCAAATAACCTTGAAGCGATGACACAACATTCTAGAGTTTGTTGTTATCTTACATTAAATAGCACTGGAATTGCACAAGAAGTGTCAAAGCGGTGTTATATTGAAGATTGCTTTCAAGAAAGCATATGAAAAAGTCATATGTCCATTCTTAATGCAGCCACTACGAATGAAAGATTCTCACCTAAGTCAGATATTCGATCAACTTATGTTTTTTCCACAATCACAAGAGTTTTACTAAAACAATTTGATTGCTATCAGTGCATTTTTTGTCAAAGCAATCACCAAAAAGAAATACCTTTTTAGTCAAATGGAGTACTTTGTGTCAACAGTAAAACCAAGGTGATTAGGAATACATTATCTAGATATCTAGATAACGACTTTGTCTAGTAAATAGTTCTTTAGATTACTCACGACCGAGGGTGCATGGAAATAGACATTGCATAATAAATACCTCAACTCGAAACCTTAGTCATATGAAAAATGGGCAAAAATGTGAATTCTCTGTTTTGGCCTAGTCTGATCCAGATGAAAAAAAGAGTTCCTCCAATTTGGAACCTTTATAGTTAAGAATGTGTCACAAATTGTATTTCGGAAAGACAAGTGGCTAAGGAATTTAACTCTTTGTAACTCGTATCAGTGTCTATTTAACAAAGTTTGACATGTGTCATTGCAAAAAAGTTATTAGCTCATCAGCCATCAATAACTTGTGGTGCGTAGATCTCATTGGAAATATGTTAGCAGCATGGAATGATTTAATCCCACTAATAGCTAACATAGTGCTAAGCTAGCAAATGAATTTTGTTAAACCTCCACATTAATGGATGGTTCTTAGTGAAATTACCCATTTATACATGTTCATGCCCCAATAGAATAGATGTCCAGGGCCAGATTGGTTGGCTACCAAATGTGCCAAGCCAAAATCAGGGCATGTCCAAAAATTTGACAAGTGTATTTTGGCATCAAACAAATTGGTGGTCAAAATTTTGGCTCCCACATTTTGACCCAAATTTTGGCAACTTTTGCCCATACTTTGGCAGAAAATTTTGGCATGCCCCAATTTTGGTAGAGCACATTTTGGCCTCCAACCAACCAGCCCCTAAATGCCCCCTTTTGCTATAAGTACAGATTTTTTCTATGGTATTTATGAAGGGTGGTGTTGACAAGAGATAACATAGGTAAACACAACTTGTAAGACAACGAGAAGTAGTTTTGTCCAAACGGTGAGACGATTCATCATTTGTGTTTTGATTTTCATTTTAGAAGGGCACTGTGGTCTATCACTCGTGTAACTCATATCGTTCCGCATACTTGTCGTGTGTCGTATATATTTGGGAATGGAAGAAGTCAAAATATCTCATAAGTAAGTATGACCAAAATCTGTTAGTCCTTAGACAATATTTTTGTTTCAGTTTATACACAACTAAGTGAATTTGTCCATTCTAAACATTTGAGTATTCACCTTCTTTTGTTTCTTTATGAACAAATGAAGTTTTAAGTTAAATTTTTTACAGCCAAAGTCATCGTAAGTTATGTTAAAAAAATAATATTTGTTTATAGTTCTGTATGATAAGTTGTTATTATTATTAGATTTCCTAGCCTATTACAATAATAATGAAAAATCACTATATGTTTTTTTACCTTGAGTTACAATCTCTGCTATCAATTTGCATAATTCAAACTAAAACTACATATGTGCCTAGAAAAAGGTAGAAATCTTATTGAAACACTACTAGAGAAAGGGGCTATAGTCCCGGTTGGCAACCACATTTAGCCCCGCTTGTTCAACTGGGAGTACGGCGGCGGGACTAAAGGCTATGACCTTTGGTTTCGGGTATTTACCGGGGACTAAAAGTGGGTTTTAGTCCCGGGTGCTTGCCCCAACTGGGAACAAAGAGATTGTATAAAAAAATAAAAAAAAGCTGCAGCAGTTGGTGCCACCGCCAGGCCCCTGCACCTTCTCGAGCTCCAGCAAAGAACATCACAAATTCAGGCACAATAATTTAAGCGTAAATCCAAGCATAAATATGATTCGCTGCAGCTGAGCTTGATTTGATTCACAACACACAACATTTATCAACATAATAGAAATTCATTCACAAACAAATCTATTGGACTTCTTGTTCCCAGATTCACATTCACCACATAGAACAAAGAAATCTAGTATCACAAAAAATTGCCGGTCAGAATAATCAAACGGAGACCAGTTCGTCTGTCGTCTCCTCCCGCACGCGCTGGACGCCGGTCGCTGCCGCGCGGGCCCCCGCGCCGGGCCACTGTGCCAGACGCCGCGCGCAGGCCGCCGCGCATGCCACTGCGCCAGACGTCGGGATGCCACGCCGGTCACCGCCCGCGCCGCACCGGCCACCGCATAGGCCAACCGCACCGGGCCGGCCTCCGCCCGTGCCTGCTCCTGCTCCGGGCAGTGCCAGTGCCCGCGCTCAGCGGCGCCCATGCCNCCTCTGCCCCCTTTGTGTCCTTCCTTCCTGTTTCCTATTCTACCGAGCTGGTTCAGTAGTCCAAATCTGAAATTAGTAACCAGTTAGTAGTTCTCAAGTCTCTGTATACTATTCTTGAGCAAAAGGATTGGTCAATTAGTCTGCTAAAGCTCAGCAAAATGTCACAATTCCGCACTTCATCAATCTGGCATTTATGTATGTTTTTTCTGCTCCATGGATGTGACCCATGTTTCGAAGTGGTTCAAACACTAANGGATAGTCTGTATCTAAATTTGGACATTCAATAACCATATATTACCNGGAAGCTTGATAATATCAATATTAGATACATCTGATACTATTCACATCTGAATTCAAGAATAGAAATAAATTAGCACAGGTTTTCATCAGAGACCAAGCTGCTGCTACCATTCTGAAGTTCTGGGGCATTCATGGAGAGGGTTCCCTGACTATATCGATTAGCCTCTCAGTGTGCATATTACTATGTAGAAGACTCTCTGGATCCAACACCTTATTTTTACTAATTATCTTTTGTGCAATTTTCAGGTCATGTGAGAACTATGAGAACTCAGATCTGGGTCACATGATCTCGATCCAATGGTGCACATAAATNAGAAGGGGGATTTGCAAAATCACCACCCACCTCTCCCATTAGATCAAGATCACGTGGCTCAGATTGAAGTTCTCATAGTTCTCATGGGAAGCTAGTTCTCATATGATATGTTGCCTTTTAACATATGGTCAGCTCAGAAATGGCGCATTGGTCGCTGCCGCTGGCGAGAATAAATGGCCTAGATTAAGAAGGTATATACCTAAAATCCCTTCTGCATCTACTTTCTTGGGAGATGATTCGATTTGGACGGCTGCAGACTTGCGGCCACTTCGCATTGTTACACAATGGAAAACAGGGACCGATTAATTAGCGAAAATAGGTTGATCTACGGAACAACCCTGATTTGGATAAGGGGCACACATATTCAATTCTTGATTGACATTGCACAGAGCTAGGTGCAAAGCCACCGATATCCCATACACTATAAATTTCATAAAGATTAGTCCTTTGCCTCTATAGCATTCTTTTTTGTATAAATTGTTACTGAAACAATCCTAGACTTGCATCCGTATATATGGTATTCTTCAGATACAAATTATAAATAAAAGGGCACATTCTAGATACTATCTGTGCTGAGTACATATGCATCAATCATGTATGAACAGCCAAAAAATAATACCCTTCTAATAATGGACTAGAAATAATAATATTATTTACACCACATTATCCAATTAAGAAATTTTTCTTATGGATTAACATTACACCTGATATTTGATTTTTTAATCTTCAGCATTCAAAGCAAATCGTGCATTCGAAATTGCTAGGTATGACTGCCACATGATATAACTTTTTCGGACCACATCTACATGACCAATCAAAGCCTAGGTAGAAAGCAAGAGAGGCGACAGATTTACGTTGTCGGCAGCCAGCTGTAAGACCATGAAGACCAGGCAAGTCGACAGAACCTTATTTTGAAAAGAAAGTCAATAATTACTATTCCTTACTTCCTTCTATTCTTAATCTCTCCATTTCCGTTAATCTACAGCAACAACGACTAGATCTCAACTCTCAGGTGTGGGGCTGGGGCATCAAACAGCTAAATGGTTTGGTAGAATTTGATTAACCCCCACATCAATCAGTTTGCATAGACCCATACATGTCAAATATTCTAATCACTAAAATTAGAAAAGCACTGCAATGTAGGTATCTCAGTTATAATTTTCTTTGGGAATTATAGTATCTGATTAATACTATATAGTCCATATTGCTCTATGCATGTCACTTAAGGGTCTGTACATATATTGCTTCTTTGTTTGCAAGCTAAATTCTGAGAGACAACTGAACCATCAAAAGTATTCAAAAGGATCTGCTATTTATCCGTGTGCAAAACTGATCTAGGTTCTACTGATTCTATGATGTTCAAAGAATTTTACACATCATAAATAATACTTCTAGGTTTCTGGTTATAAAACTCTGCCTTTTTTATCCCTCTCTGACATTAATCTACACTCGATCCCCATATTTAGGACTTTTATGATATATAGCCTAAATTCAATTTATGTAAATGAAGCAGGAAATAGAAAACCAAAAAGGAAAAAGAAGGAAAAGGGGAAGACACCTCAACAGGAAAAATAAAAGGTATAAATCTTCAAGTTTAAATTTACACTTCTGTACTATACTACTAATGGTTTATATTGTTCATACATGTATGTGTTGAGTATACAGAATGGGAACAGTGGAAAAATACTTTGTTGACCTACTCCAGCAAACCCTTTCAAATGGATTAGCTTAGCTGCAAGCTAGCAACAACAATTGAAAATATCATTGTTATTAGGATCTAATTATCAGCCCACTAGAAACTGGTGGCTACCAAGTTCGCCGAACTGATGAAGAAGCATAAACCCAAAGTGGGGCTTTGTTAGCTGTTGCTCTACTTGAGCTCCCCGGACCATATGATTTTGAGATGACAGATTGAACTTCGCAAAAAGAATCCCTTTTTCTTGATCATGACATTTTAGTATTCTCTTTTGGTTTGTCAGAAGTGATCATAATTCCATGGGTGAAAAAAAAACATCACAAGTGACATTATTATACTTCTATACCCATCTCATTTTATTGTCATTGCCCCCCTATTTTGTAATTTAATCTCTTACTCCAAATTTCTTCTTCTTTTCCAATTCCTCTTTTCAGCAAATACACTGGACTACTCTTAATAAATTATACCAGCGTTCAGAGAGGCCAGCAACAACATTTCTTTGGAGTATAGAATAATTGTCAGTACAAGTTAAAAAAACTTATCTTCATTTGATTCCTATATCCCTTTGGTCATAATAAACATATAGCTCTAGAAATCACTGACGCTATCAAAAACTTAGAAGCTGTTCGGCTGGCTGGTGCTCGGCTTTTTTCGGCTTGTCTGGGCTTATTTCCTCTCACATAATACTATTCCATCTGCCAACCGAACACTATTCAACAGACCAGCCGAACATGCTCTTACAAACCCAATAGACTGGTTCGCGAAGGTGGCGCGGCAAAGCCGCGCTGGTGTTTCTAGTTTGGTCATGAAGTAGCTGTCAGTTAGGGCAGTAGCAACAAGTCACTCTATAGAATCTGAGTCGGCCTATTAAGGTTGTATATCAATTGAGGTGGAGAAATGTGACCGATGTAGTAGTGCGGATTGATGGCAGTTGTGGGGCCAATGTATTCTTTGCCGTGTGAATGAGGCTGCTCGATTGTACCACAGATTTTTGGCTCTCAATATACATGTGGGATTCTTATTCACCACCAAAGATGATCAAGGCAATCAATTTATCTCGCATCTCTATAAACGAAATGTTTATCTCGCATATGCTTCTTTGAACTAAATTTATCTTGCATATGCTCCCTTGGATTCTCAACTACATGCTTCCACATTGACAGAAAATTAGAACTCTCATCTTTCATCCCAATATAAAAGAAAAAGGTCCTTTAGTAATAGAAGTGCTCTAGGAGATTTTCAATCCAATCTCCACTACCAAAAAGTCTATTTGTGATCAATAAAGCACATCTCCTTTTTACCTAATAAAGAGATTCATCTCACTACTCTACCGTCAATATTGTTTTGGTAATCTGATGCAGCACAAGTTAATATAAATGAGGAGTTATTGGTAAGGGAGAAAGATTATATTGAGAGCCGAGTAATCTTCTAGATATGCTCTTAATGGACATTGTCATGATCTATAACATTGTTTCTTACATAAGCGGCTCCTAAAGTGGCTAACACCTCCTCCTGCCTTCATGGGAGAACACGTGCTCCTACTGTCATGGGAGTATACATGGCCAAATGGCAGGCCCAAAGGGTGGCCCGAGGCCCAGCACGAAATGGCTTGGCCCACGCACGGCACGCCTGTGAAGGCATGGCTCGGGCTGGCATGACACAGTCGTCATGCCGGGCCTTGGCCGGGTAAGCGGCACGACGGACGACACGGGGCACGACTCATAAAAACGGACGGCCCATTAACCCCCGAGCATATAAAAGCCCCGGCGCATGCGGGCGTCTTCCTTAGCCAAACCCTAGAATCATTTCCCTTCTCCCGGCCTCACCCATCCGCCTCCTCGGCAACGAGAGCGCCCCTCCCCTCGGCGTCACGCCTCCGCCTCGTCGCTCTGTTCTGTCTCGATCTAGATCTAGGATTGGCCTCGACGGCTCAGGCCTCACCGGATCTGAACGTCTCTGGTCCTCTGCTCTAGCTTCCCCCTCCCCTTGCCACTCAGCCCTTCCCTTTCTTTCTCCTCCACGCTCTGCACGACTCTATCTTGATCTTGATCTAGTGTCGGCCTCGGTGGCTCGGCCCTAGCCAGCGGTTGGCTCTAGCCGGATCTGGACGTATCTAGTCCTCTCCTCCAGCTTCCCTCTCCCCTCTCGGCTCCAGCTCCAGTCCTCGATTGCTCTAGATCCAGATCTATGGACACGATCGGTCTCCCTGGATCTGCACCTGCACGTCTCTGATCCTCGATATCGAGTCCTCCTCTCATGCTCTCGTCGACCTCGAGTCTTCCTCCTAGGACCTAAGCTCACGACGGCCCTGCCTCTCTGGTGATTCGGCAGTGCAGGTATGCAGTCTCTCTGACTCCCTCTACTCCTCTGCCTCATTCTCTCTCGCCGGAATTGCACTACACATCCTGATCCTCTTCACCTCTTGTGCTTGTAGGTCGTTGGACAAGGATGGTGCTCACCTAGTGTGCATCGTCCTCGTGCGTGTGCGACGCACGCCGTTGAAGAGCTAGAGCCGACGGGCGTCGGTCCTCATGGATGCCTGGGAGATGAAGGATGTGCAACCCATGCCTGTTTCCACAATATCATTAGAATCTACTTTTAGTCTTGCTAGTAGGGTTTATGAGGAGTGCCTTCATGCATCATGCATCAAGGATTGGGAGGTTGCTCATAAGCAGATGCAACACAATGTGGCTGACAAGTGATATGGTGGATGTGCCATCATGCATCGAGGATTGGGAGGTTGCTCATAAGCAGATGCAGCACAATGTGGAGAAGGACACTAGAGAACTTGAAGCAGCTTTCGACTCAATGTTCCTTGATGAATCTTGAACTCTTGATCTGTTCATCTGTTCTGTTGATATGTTATTCCTATTTTTGTAAATTAGAACTTTATGGACTATAATGACTAATGAGGACTTAAGAGCTGGGTTGTACTCTTTTTTTCCTTTCTAGGCTTTCTCACAACGGTGAGTTTTACCTAGAAAGATTTTTAATGAGGTAGCCATTCCAAATAGCTCAAACAAAATTTGAACTTTGATGAAATCTGTCAAGTTGAATCTGTTATGATGTTATTTGTCAATCTGTGTCGTGAGAATGTGAGTTGTGACTTGATTTGATGAATATGAATCTTACAGCTTTGATGTCAACTTTGATCAGTTTGACAAAAAATATGAATTTGTTATATTGTTGAATTTTGAATGATTAAATATGTTGTTCAATTTGAGTCTGTTAAATTTGAAATATGTGACTCAAATTGAATCTGTAGAGTGTTTTTTCCTATTGGGCTAGTGAGCGGCTCAGAGTCCATTGGGCCATCGTGTATTGGGCCGGCACGACCTGTTTCTGTTGTTTAAGGGCCAGACCTGGGTTGCCTCAGTGGCACGACGATGTGGCCCACAAACTATAACGGGCCACTTAAGGCTGGACCGCCTATTTGGTCATGTATACATGGCAGGACAATATTTCCTCCTCCCACCTAAACGTGACATCCAAACACCACGCTTCCCAATGTGTTGTTTCATATCCTACACGATCATGTGAAGCTACACCGACATGGGCTACCCCTCAATTTCCTAGTCCCATCTTGATGCGCCATCCAAAGACCACCCTTACACTTATGCCACCCTATTTTCATGTTGGACAATCATGCTAAGCTATACTAGTCTCGGCATGGGCTGCCCTCATTTCTCCTAAGTGGGGAAGAACAAAATATACTTCGTGGATCACAAACCACATCTTTCACATTGACTCTAAATCAGGACCTTTGGGTAGAAATTTGACATGTTCACAATCATGAGTAGATCGAGGTCATGTGTTGCGCTCTCCTCAAGCATATACCTATTGAGATGAATAATATGATTCATCTAGTGAAAATTTAGTTATTTTGAATGGCTCATATTTTGGATGATTTGATAGCTCGACAAGATTTTCGTAGCGATTTCGTAGATGCCATCCCTGTATTTAAGATTCCCTAGTGTTGATGACCAAAATTGACACGACGCAAAGATGATGATCCATGAAAGACGTCGCAATCGGGCGGCGCCAGCCCTGGGGAACCAGTCTGACCGGTTCCTTCTGGGGAAAGCCGACTAGGGTTAGGATTCCTAGTTTGTTACTAGTTTTATTTGGTTTTCCTTGTGGGACAAGACCTACCCTCCCTATAAATATAAGGGGATTCGGCCGGTTG
>JAZFNS010019999.1:43737347-43749673 GCA_037127165.1 Alloteropsis angusta | reverse complement strand
GTCGATCCTCCACCAAATCGATTTATCCCCAACTCTCATCGAAGGTCAGGAACCAACCCTAGCGGATTCTATCAAGGAGCCCCGTCAAGGGCATGACCACGACGAGGGTACAGCCATGGCTCACGGCACAGTCGTACAGCCGGCTTGTCGCCCAGAAGGGCGGCCATCGTGAGCGCAAAAAATATTTAAGACTGTCTCCACATGAACCTCCCTGGATTCCTAGTAAACTAAAACTGACCCTTTAATTTCTCACAAGGACAATATCATTGCCAAGATCTGACAAACTAGAACACAGGATTTCGCAAATAAGGACGAGGAAATGAACAAGAACGAAGGAATTCACAGCATCAAGTGGGAATCACGCGATCCACGGCAAGCTTCACTGAATTTGACAAATCCGATACAAGGTCGCCGGCGAGGTCGACCGCTACCAACTACAGCTAAAGCTTAGAGATAATGTTTTGAAAGACGATAAGGTTTGTTTCCCCAGCTGTCGGGACTTATTACAGAGCATCTGAATTAAAAGAGCATTAAGCTAAGTACTGTTTAGCGCCCGAAAATGCACATTAACATTTGCTTTAATGTAGGCCGTCAGATGACGATCGTACGACTGCGTTGACCGTTACTCTGCTTCTCCTCTGCATCCTGACAATACCTCCCCCTCAACATCCTTGTCCTCAAGGATGAAAGGATGGAAACACCTTCCTGATAAAAGAGGCGTCCTCCCATGTTGCTTGTGATTCAGGCAAATTCAGCCAATGTATCAGCCACTGCACCACCGGTTCGTTGTTTCGTGGAATCACCCTTCTCTGAAGAATGCTGAATGGTGCCACTTTGATGGTACCTTTGTGATCAACCAGTGGTAAATCAGGAGTGGGTACTGCTTTAGGGCCTATGTGCTGCTTCAGTTGACTGACATGAAGGACATCATGTAGCTGACAGTGTTTTGGTAAAGTAGCTTGTAAGCAGAGTTGCCTATTTTTTGTAACACCCTAAAGGGTCCATAGAATTTTGAATGTAACTTCAAACATCTGTGTGTACTTAATGATGTATGTCTGTATGGCTGTAACTTCAGATAAACCATGTCTCCCACAGCAAAGGTCCTATCAGATCTACCTTTATCAGCTTGTTGTTTGATTCTTGCCTGAGCTTTAATCAGTGTATCTCTGATGACTTGAGTTGCTTGAGTTCCTGAGCTGAGACATCAGGGCAGTCAAACTGTACCACTTCTGCCACCATTGGTGGTGCAAATCCATATAAGGCCTGGAATGGTGTCATTTGCAAAGATGTGTGGAAAGAGGTGTTATACCACCATTCTGCTAGTGATAACCAATAAAACCATCTTTTTGGACTTGTAAAACACATGCATCTTAAGTAATTTTCCAAACATTGGTTCACTCTCTCAGTCTGTCCATCAGTTTGGGGATGGTAAGCTGAAGACAGGTGCAGTTCTACCTTTAATTGCTTGAATAGATTCTGCCATATTTCACTTGTGAAAATAGGGTCTCTATCTGTGACAATTACTGTTGGTAATCCATGCAGCTTAAATATCTGATCCATATAAATATTGACTACATCTTGAGCAGTATAAGGGTGAGATAATGCTAAGAAGTGTGAGTACTTTGTGAATCTGTCAACAATTACCAGAATTGCATCTTTTCCATTTGACTTTGGCAATCTTTCTATGAAGTCCATAGAGATATGAGTCCAAGCTCCTTCAGGAACAGGAAGGGGTTCCAACAGGCCTGGGTAAGGAATGTGTTCTGACTTGTTCTTTTGGCAAACAGGGCACTGTTTAACAAATTCTTTGATGTGCTGCTGCATATTATGCCAATAAAATCTCAGTTGTATTCTTTTGATAGTAGCTCTTTCTCCAGAATGTCCTCCTAAAGCTGACTTGTGAAATGTAGCCATAATTTGGTCTCTGAGATCACCAGTACTCCCAATGACTACTTTTGATCTATACCTTAGAATTCCATCTTGCAATGTGCAGTTAGGTACAGCATTTGCATTAATGCTTAATTTGGTAAGCCAGCCCAGACACTTAGTATCATTGTCATAGGAAGCAATTACTTGGGTCATCCAAGCTGGTATAGCAGTAGAAATTATCATTAGCTGAGAAGAGTGTGGAGCTCGAGACAGGGTATCTGCAGCTTTGTTTTCTCTGCCCTTCTTGTACTCAACCCTGTAGTAAAATCCCAAAAGCTTGACCAATAGTTTGTGTTGTATACCTTCAACTAGTCTCTGGTCTTGTATGTACTTCAGACTCTGCTTGTCAGTTCTGATAACTAAAGATGTGCTAGCAAAATAATGATTCCACTTTTTGATTGCTTCCAGTATAGCAACAGCTTCCTTCTCATAAGTTGATAGTGCTGCAGATTTAACACCTAAAGTTTTACTCATGAATGAAATAGGTTTGCCATTCTGCATCAACACTGCTCCTATCCCTGTTCCACTAGCATCAGCTTCAAGAATAAATGGACTGTGAAAGTCAGGTAGTGCTAAAACAGGGGGATTTGACATAATTTTCTTGAGTTTAGAGAAGGCTTCCTGTTGTTTATCAGTCCAGTGAAATCTTGTTTTCTTCAGAGCATCAAACAAGGGCCTACACATTATCCCATAATTCTGAATGAATCTTCTGTAATATCCTGCTAGGCCTAAAAATCCTCTAAGTTTTGTGATGTTTGTTGGTGGTGGCCAGTTCTGAATGATAGCTATCTTTGTAGGATCTGTAGAAACTCCAGACCCATTAATTATGTGGCCCAAATACTACACTTCAGTTTGGCCAAAGGTACACTTGGAGAACTTTGCATATAGCTTGTGTTGTCTCAGTAACTGCAGTACTGTTCTCAGATGTTGCTCATGTTCCTTCATATCTTTGCTGTAGACTAGTATATCATCAAAGAATACCAAGGCAAATTTTCTCAGTATGTCTGCTAACACATTGTTCATCAGGGATTGAAATGTAGCTGGAGCATTTGTGAGCCCAAAAGGCATCACCACATATTCATAATGGCCCATATGTGTGGTAAATGCAGTCTTGTAGATATCTGTCTCTTTCATTTTAATATGATGGTAGCCAGACCTGAGGTCAATCTTTGAAAAAAAATTTGCTCCAAACAACTCATCTAGAAGGTCTTCAATTATTGGAATAGGGTACTTGTTTTTCACAGTATTGGCATTCAACTGTCTGTAATCGACACAGTCTCCAAGTTCCATCTTTCTTCTTGACAAGCACTACTGGTGATGAATATGGGCTGGTACTAGGTTTGATCATGTTAGCTTCTAGTAACTGCTTAATCAGTGCTTCCATTGCATTTTTCTTATGATAGGGTAGCCTATATGGTCTTTGATTGACAGGTTTTGTCTGATCTATCAAAGGGATTTCATGGTCAATACCTCTGCTTGGAGATAACTGTGTGGCTCTTCAAAGACATCTGCATATTCTTTAAGCAATGGAGATAACTCAGGTGGAAAAATGGGTTGTACTCTCTTATCAGTTGCTTTTGTGTTGTTCAGTATTACCACAGCTCCAATAGCTCTTTTCTTTAGTAGTTGATATAGTTTTTTGGCTCCAATAACTTGGTCACTGGAATTGAGAGATTCATCCTTGAATGTCACTATTGATCCATCTTGTTTGGTTATATAAAATTCCCTTCTCCTCAGATCTAAACCAACAGGGCTATGGTTGAATATCCAATCAGCACCCAATATAATATCATATCCTTTAACCTCCAACAATCTGAAATCAGAGGTGAATTGATGGTTTTGTATTGAGTATTGTAACTGGGAACAAGCACTTTCACTCAGCACAGTGTTTCCATTGGCAGTTGTGACCCTCACTGTCTCTACTGCAGCTATTGGGCATTTCAACTTTGTTGCAAACTTTGGATGCATAAAAGATACATCACTTGCAGTGTCAACTAGGGCTATTGCTATTTTGTTGTCAAAATGCAATTTCAAGGTGAAAGTTGTAGCTTGAGTTGGGGTACCTAGAAGTGCATGAGCTGAAACTTGTATGGTGTGTAGCTGTAGAGCATCATGAAATTCTCCTTCTGATGGTGTAGCATCTTCTACAACGGCTACCTCTTCTTTGCCTTCTTCATTCTGCACTAATATAACAGAATATACTTGTTTGCCTTTGCACACTTTAGTATGCCCTGGAACCCAAGGTTCCCTACACTTGAAACATTTACCAGCAACCTTCAATTCAGCTAAGTTTGTTGGTAACTGGTTATCTTTTTCTTTGCCCCACTGTTTGAATGGTTTGAATTGAGTAGTGTTGCCTGTGGCTTTCTTCATTGAAGGTTATGCCTGTTCTAACCTTTTTGCATACCAATAAGCTTGGGAGAGTGTTGTTGGCCTGTAACACTGTAAGTGGTATTGTATATGGTCCTTTAGGCCTGAAATGAAGCTGGAGATGTAGTATTCATCTGTCAGGGAAGGATTGTTTCTTCTCACTTGACAAACCATTTCCTCAAACTTGTCAAGAATATTGATGCACTTTGTTTCAGATTATGAAACTGACCAACCAATTCATATTCAGAGACTAGATTAAATCTATCAGAGATCATTCTCACAAAGTGGTGCCATGGGAGTGTATTGGGGTTAGCACCAGTCCCTCTCCACCAAAATTCTGCTTTGTTAATCATATACAACACTGCTACCTTCACCCTTTCCTCATTGGGAACTCCCACCATTTCAAAGTATTTCTCTGCTTTCCTTAAAAATCCATCACAATCATCTCCACTGAATTCATGGAACACCAACTTTGGTCCTCTAGCCACATGTCTGTGTTGCCCTTGTAATTGGAAATTGTATGCATTTGGATTGTTTTGTTGTTGCTCTCTTTGTGGTGTCTGATGGTCACCCTGCTAAATCTCAGGTTGTGGTGCTGGGCCCTGATTGTGGCCTTGATGCTGGATTTTGTGAAAAACAGGTGGTTGTTGTTCCTGATGCTGGTACTGTTGAAACATCATCTCTTCTTCCTCATTGAGCTGCCAAGGATGCTCTTGCCACTCTTGTTGGTAAGTGTACTCAGCAAATTCTTCTTCCTCAGGTATGTACTCAAAATTTTGATAAGGGTGATCTTGATAGTAATAATTGTTATCCACAGCAACTTTGCTAGATGAAGGGTCTGTATGGTGCACTCGAGCATTATGTATTGGTGGTGGAGCATAGTACTGCTGTTGATCTATCATATTTCTTGGTCGAAAATTTTGAGCTTTTTGTATCTGAGGAGGTGTATGTTTGGTATGGTAAACTCTTTGCTGATCAACAGGAAGATGTTTACCTTTGAAAGTAGAGCCTTTATCCTCCATCTGCTGGACTTCAGGCATGATTGCAATACCAGTTAAGTGGTTCAAGATCTTGTCCACACTGCTTTGCAACTTCTGGTTGTTGTCTTCTTGTTTCTTGATGAAAGTATCAACAGTGCGTCTGATAGCATCAACTTCCACCGCAGTTGCATAGGCTATCACCTCTTCACCATCTTGTCCATCGATAATCGCCATCCTACATGCAGATACGGTTCAGGCCAAGCCCTCCCCACAAGATCTACAAGTGTTGCACAACTCCTGGATTGCGGATTTGGTTTTGGAATTTTACGCCAAGACTTGCTTGACAACCCTTACCAAAGAGCAATCCCCTTCTGTCGCCACCGCAAGCATGAATTCCTTACAGCACTCGGAATTTTACACCAAGACACTGCCTGGCAACCCTAGCTGAAGAAATTTGCTGCTGATTGTTTGAGAAATTGGGGTGTTCTCAACAGATCCGGATGGGAGGGTGGGATTTGACGCAGGTGAGCTGCAACCACCTTCCACCGCGCCAATAGGACGAGATCTGTGAGTTTGGCTCTGGAATAACTCGGCAAGGATGCCGGCTTTGATACCTTTGTCAAGATCTGACAAACTAGAACACAGGATTTCGCAAACAAGGACGAGGAAATGAACAAGAACGAAGGAATTCACAGCATCAAGTGGGAATCACGCGATCCACGGCAAGCTTTACTGAATCCGACAGATCCGATACAAGGTCGCAGGCGAGGTCGACCGCTACCAACTACAGCTAAAGCTTAGAGATAATGTTCTGAAAGACGATAAGGTTTGTTTCCCCAGCTGTCGGGACTTACTGCAGAGCATCTGAATTAAAAGAGCATTAAGCTAATGTAGGCCGATAAATGTCTTTAATGTACATTAACACTTGCTTTAATGTATGCACATTAACACTTGCTTTAATGTAGGCCGTCGGATGACGATCGTACGACTGCGTTGACCGTTACTCTGCTTCTCCTCTGCATCCTGACAATCATGATAGTGTGATTTGGGCTTTGCCTTGTCTTTAATTGGATTTTTTATTGTGGTTTACATTTGAATTCTAAATCCAAATGTAAATCTAAAGCTAACTACTAATTCACCCTGATCAAACCCTGAGGCGAAAGTTGCTAAGCCAACCTTACCCTACCTTCCGCCCTGTTGGCCTACTAACACATCTGACCGGCTAACAATCATGATCTCTCTTGATCTATCCAAACTCGGATCTTTTCTAAACCCTAACCCCTTTCTCTCATATCTCAATCAGATCCTTACATCACTGCAGAGACCTTATCAGTTTGTGTCTTGGCTCATCTCTCATATCTCGCCCCAATCACGAATAGGACCTTTACATTGAACTTCTCCGAGTCCAGATTGACCTAGATCTCCAGAAAACCCTATCCGAATTCTGGAGACATTTTTCCCATTTATCGGATTAATTAATCTGGTCGGGAAAATAGTCTAATTCATCCATAACAAATATTTACAGAGCTCATTTGAATTACGATAAATTTTAGGAAAAAGTCTAAATTACCCCCTCAACTATACCCAAAGTCTGGATAACCCCCTAAACCATTTTTTGGTTCAAATAACCCCATAAACTATGTCAATTGGTTCAACTTACCCCTTAATAAAATTTGTCTTTTTTATCTCCACATACAAATAGAGTTTTAACTTTTAAGTTCAAATTTTGCAGTGTCATAGCGGCCATGATAACTCATTTAGAATAATATAATATGAATTTTACTATTATTTAATAGGCTAGTACATCTAATAAATTAATCATAAACTATATAAAATTAGATACAAAAAATTATATGACTTTTTTAACATAATATACGATGTTCTTTGTCATCCCATAAAAATTGAACTTAAAACTCTTTTTGTGTGTGGAGAAACAAAAAAGACAAATCTTACTAAGGGGCAAAGTTGTGGGATTAAATTGAACCAATTGGCAAAGTTGTGGCATTAAATTGAACCAAAATACAGTTTAGGGGGTTAACTAGACTGTTGGCCATAGTTGAGGGGGTAATTCAGACTTTTTCCTAAATTTTAGGACTTCTTGGATTAATTATTTGACTAATTAATTTGTTACCGAAAAATAGTCTAGTTCATTTGTATCAGATTACAAAATAAAATAAAGTGTTGTCAATTTATTTCACGTGCTGTAAATATTTTGGTCCAAATCTAGGCCCGTCTTAAAGACCAACATATGTGCTAACCCTAGCCTAACAAAATTCCCTAATTACCCCTCACCCCTCCCTCTCTCCTCTCCATTTCTCACTGCCGCCCCAAGAAGGTAGCAGCAGCTGCAGCATATGGTGTCACATTCCTTCCTCTTCGACAAGCACCTGCTGCCATCTCCCTTCTGCTCCCTCTCTAATTCTCACCGAACAGCAGTAGAGCCTTCTCTTTCTCCTGTCAGCACAGCCACCACTATCATCTCTATCTGTGTTTTCCACAAATCAGCCGATGCCACCATCTCCCTCTATCTCTCCACCCAAATTCTCCTTCTCTTCCAAAATCCACTAGCGCTGTCTCCCTCTCTCTAATTTTCCATTGCAGCATTCCCTTCTCTGCTCGACGCCTCCACGCATGCAGGCAGCAAGCGGAGTGCGCAGCTGCGGCTCCCAAACGGCCAGCCACGTGCGGCCCTCGCACAGGTGGACCAGCACCATGGGGCTAGGCGAGCCCAAGCATGAGACGTCATGCGGAGGCAGCATGCAGCGGACTGGCGGTGGCTCAGCCCGGCGACAAGCGCCCTGCAGAGGCAGCACGCGTCCATGGCGCGGTCCGGCCGGGCGCTGCAGCGGGTGGATCCAGCAGGCGGCGGCCCCTAGCGAAGGAGCCCCGACAGGAGAGCTGCGGGACCTGGCAAGGGCATGGGCATGGCCACGGCCACGGCCACGGCGGGCGGCAAAGGCGCGTGGTCGGTTCGTGGACCAGAAGGGCAGCCATGGCGCGAGGGCGTCGAGCTGCAGGAGACGCCTCATAGCGTGCTCAACGGTGCAGCTGTGTGGTGGCGACCTCAGGGAACCCTGCGTCAGGGAACACTGGTTCTGTCGCAGGGGCGGCAGAGCCACCGAGCAGCAGAACCATGGGGTGTCAACGCTGACGCTACGTACTTTTTAGTAGTAAAGATTATAACCACTGGTTAACAATTCATACTTCCTTCAGATCAAGCTATTCAAAGTGTTAGTATGAGACTAGTGGAGATTTGTTTACTCAGAGAAGGTAAACAGGTGTTGTTCATTTACATGACACGGCAATGTTCAATATTTGTATGGCCATTTATTGCCGGTGAGGTTGATGGTTGCTTGTGCTATGAATATTTGTTAGCTTCGACATCTACATTCTAACGGGCTTACTTGTCAGCCACTGGTAAGTGATAACTATTAAATCTTGGCTGGTTAACAGCCAGGGTAGAGTTTAACTGAAATACTGTTGGTAACTGATTGGTTTTCTCTACTGATCTTGGTCCTGTATTTTTCACATTTCAGGTTCTCCAATCCTCGGTTTGCATCAACTGGGATGCACATGTGAAGATGGTGATAGTACGTCCTGCTATATGTACATACAAGTGGTAAAGCCACAATGCAATTGGCATCATAATTTCATAATCATAACAAATGTTATATCAACAAAATTGGCCCCAGGAGCAAAGACAGAATTGTATTAAACAGTCAAACCGTTCATGGCTCAATGTGATAAAACACTTATACCAACAAAGCATGTGTTAATCTAAGCAGTCAGTTGTGTAGTACAAGTGCGAAGTTCTTATCATTCATATGTGCAACACAAAAAGAAACAGTAACATAGATTTTTTTAGTGACTTAATCTGACAATGCCCAGAATGTATTAGACATTTTTCAGTTGACTGTCAAATTGGTTGATCAGATGATCATAGTTTTAGAATGAAAATGAAGGCCTGAAAAATCCTGACCTGAGCAAAATTCCTCTTCCGGCCAAGATCATACTTCCAGAACGGGGTAGTTTTTTTCTCATACGCCTGCATGTTTAGCATGACAGATCAGATTTACCCTTTAGCCTATTTAGCATGGAAAAATATTGGAACGTTTAGGTACTTGCCTCAATTGTTGTTGTGTTACCAGAAACGAGTGATACATGCATGATCATAAAACCAAGGACACTCAAAGTAAAGGCCAGATTCAGTACTGTCAGGGAAAAGGGAAAGATGTAAACTTCAATTTTTTCCAAGCAAAAGAGTTCTATGGAAAGAATGAACCTCAAAGAATGTATTTACCAAAGGTCAGGAAGGTGGTTGCAAGTGCTCCAGGAGTTCCTGGAATCTCAACATCACTGAAGAAAGCAATAAAGTGGGGCAATAAGGACAGGGTAACAAGCGCCGTCTCCAGAAAAGTGTAGAACTGTATTGTACAAAAGATAACAAAAATAACTTGAGCACACCTACGATCCAAAATGAGATATACTAGTAATAAAGAGAATTGATTTAAATAATCCTTTATTCGTTCAATCATTTTTTTCGCAGGTCCCCTAATATGCCAAGCAGATGTCCAATTGACATGAACCCACCATGTCAGAACCAACATAAATGAACCAATGAAGTAGGCTAGAATCATTTTGATGATTGTAAAGTAGGGTAAAATAACAAATATTGTGAATCGAGGTAGTACTGAGCCTTCCCAATGAATGCATCAGTTTGAGTGGAAACGAAAAATGCAAAAGTAGGTGGCACCAGCACTGTTGATAGTATAAAGATCAGAAACAGTGCGCTAGTAAATTATATTATATTAACTATGAAGTGCATTACTAATTCTGACCAAAAACACTCGGTGATTGGTGCAGTCGACAATCAACAGAAACAGTGCGCTAGTAGAGTGACGTTGGCATTTGTGGAGCAGAGAAGAGATACCTTACACAAGCTCGTATATAAATTCTCCTCAAAATTTACTTTTGAAAGGTTCTCACAAACCATAAGAGCTTCTAAAAATTAGTACTATATTCATATGTGCAGATGATTGCTGGATTAGTCATATAGTGAAATGAAAATGAAAGGGCCATAACATAAAATTTGATGAATTATATCGGTTTTCATATGTGTTTCAAGTAATCTGGTATTCTGGCCAACAAACCAAGGGTCAGCTGATTTCACAAGTTGAACCATTCACATAGTGTGCGTTTAAACTCACATAGCTCTTTAGCTTTTGTATGATTTAATTTATCGAATTTAAATCAGTACTCTCATTCATGTACTAAATGATTATAAAGTGAACAACAACTAGATACAAGAAAACTTTTGAAAATTAATACGTTATTCTCGAACGGACATAGCTCAAAGATTTTATGCACAGATAAATAAGCTAAATAATGAATACTCCAAACACGTGCAGAAAATGCGATTTCCATCCTACCAGGAAGAGAAGGAAGAACTTGTAATTCAGTGCCCCAACACAATTCACAACCCATACACAATGATGATCCATCTTAAGCACACATCTTCCACCTGAAATCAATTAAAGGTATAGGTATATAACAACAAGAAAGAGGTATATGCTTTGTTATGACAGGAATTCCTTATACTCGGAGGAGGCCCATTAGTGGCTAAGAGGAGGCCGGCCCGTTAGTAGCTAAGAGGAGGGACTCTCTATTAGCNTTTACCACATCCTTAGATGTAAATCAGCAGACTATATATAGAGTTGTAACGTAGGACGATTGGAATCAAGCAGAAACATTGTTTCTGGCTTCCCTCAGGGAGCCGGGAGAATTCCATAATTCCCTCGTCTCTCTCCCTCGCAACTCAGCCACGGCGCCTGCACGCCGGCGCCGCCCTCACTCGCAGCCGCCGCCCAGCTCTCACCCCTACAACCTACGAACCCTCTCTGGCAGGACGAGGAACCCTAACAGCTTGGTATCAATGTCAGGCCCTCCTTCCACCCCTCCAACCCCGCCCACCACTTCCGCCGCCCCTCCACCGGCGACGCAGCCGGATGCGTCGGTCCTCTCCGACGCCTCGTCCTCGGGGGGCANNNCATCGCCGCGCTTACCCGCAGCGTCGCGGAGACCAACCGCAACGTGGCGACGATGCAGACGGCCTAGTCTAACCTGATCCGGCCGCCCCCGCCACCCCCAGCCACCACCGCTGTCAGCGGCCGGCCAGTTCACCACTGCTCCGCCCCCCACGCTGCCACCGAGCGGCTCCCTGCGGACGACCGCGGGCGTCCCGCTCGGCCAGATGACGTGGCCCAGCTCGCCCTCCCCCATCCCATCGTGGGCACTAGAACCACCAATCACTTCGACACGGCGCCATTCGGTCCCTCTGGGCTCGGCTGGAATCCTCTACGGCGGCATGGATGGTAACGTCTTCATCGGAGTGGGGAGCCCTTCGCCCCCGCCACAAGCACCCGGGCTAGGCATCGCTCCATCGGCATCGATCCCGGGGCTGGGCGCCTCATCAGACACCATGGTGGACGCCGAACTTGGGGCGCCCCCAGGACCTCCTGGGAACGCCCACGTGTCGCCGCGCTTCTACAAGCTCGAGTTCCCGACCTCCGACGGCTGCGTCGACCCCCTCAACTGGCTCAACCACTGTGAGCAGTTCTTCCGAGGGCAACGCACCCTGGCCTCGGACCGCACATGGCTGGCCTCGGACCACCTCCGGGGCGCCGCTNGCCCTGGAGCGCGATGAGGGCATGCCCACGTGGGAACGCTTCCGCGATCTGTGCCAGCTTCAGTTCGGTCCGCCAACGCAGGGAACGCGCTTGGAGGAGCTTACACGCCTGCCATTCACCTCGACTGTCCAGGAGTACTCCGAACGCTACAACGCCGTCCTCTGCCACACCGACGACGACCTTGGTCCCCGCCAGAAGGCCAAGCTATTCGTGGGAGGCCTTCCCGAGCACATCCGTGTCGACGTCGAGATGCACCATCCACCGGACCTCCAAACGGCGATGTACTTCGCCCGGGCGTTCGAGCGACGCGCGGCGGCGTACCAAGCGCTTCACCAGCCCCCGCAATGCGGGGCGCGCCCCC
>JAZFNS010019999.1:42132398-42142584 GCA_037127165.1 Alloteropsis angusta | reverse complement strand
TCGCAAAGTTAAAAAAATGAGGGTAAAATCACTATTGACCTCCAAAACGAGGGCAGAAACGCAAACCCCCCTAATTTCTATCCCACCAGTGTTGGTCTAATCTCAGTACACCCTAACAATTGCACCCAAAAAAACAACAACATTAAATTGTACTGTCCAGATTTATTCTCAAAACTTCTCTCTCTTCCTCACTCAAATCCAAGAGTCAGTATTATTTGGACCATCATATACATCTTTCTCTTCTAATCCTCACAGCAATTACCCACCATGCCGTCGTTTACACACTTACGCGTACCCGTTCGTAAAAAGAACAAGTCATGTCCGCCTCCGTTCGCTAGAAATAAACAAGTCCCGTCTCTCATGTTGCATCAGACACCTTGGTGCTACGGAGGGATCAGGCTCTGCCTTTATTTTATTTCACTGCATGTTGATTTGAGAATATGTTGTGTTCAAGGAAGAGGCGGTAGGATGATGGATCACTCCACGCGATTTTGAATGATTTCAGATTTGACCATAACAGAATCTTCATGCCGGATTGAACCTTGGTGAGTCGTACTCCGGAAATGACGGAGGCGACGGGGAGGCGATTTTGGGGCGATAGCGGCGCCGCCGTGGTCTACTAGGCCTTTCGCCGGATTTCTACTGCTGTCTAGGGACGAGCAGACTCCGGGGGAGGGGGGGGGACGACTCTCCTGCCGGCCACCGTTTCCACCTGACTTGTGGGTCTACCGCCGGCTGACCGCAAATCGCCGTTCCGTAACAGATCCGATCCAGCTCGCGTGTTCGAGCGGGAGTCGGCCAGTCTTTCCTACGTAATGAGTCCTAGGGCTGCACCCTGGGGCTTGCGACACATCTTTCTGCTTCACCGCTCTGTCCTAGGGTTTTGCTGGCGGCGGCGCTTCCTGGCTCCTGCACTCGCGCTGTTTTCGTCGGAGGTGGGGGTGATCAGGGGTTTCCGGTGAGGAAATTTCCCATCCGAAGCCTACGACGACGACAGCTTTGTGTGGGCATCAGGAACGACTCTCATGGCAAGCCCGGTGGAGAAGCAGAAGGGCCCGATTGGTTTGTCTGATCAAGCGAAGGCACAAGAAGGATCCGGCGATAGCAGATCAATCCATCGTTCGTTGCATGCGGACGGAGGTAGCCGCCAGCTGGTCCTGCATGGCAACCCTAGCGGGGACGAGGAGGACGATGAGTTTGTGCTGGAGGATGAAGATGACGACCAGGGCCCCATGCAATGGATGGCCTTGGCGAGATACTACTCGGGGAAGAAATTTAACGCATGGGGTATGTTCAATGAGTTGAAGAAAGCTTGGGGATTGCAGAGTTCAGTTCCGTTCCGTGAACTAGGTGATAACAGATTCTTGGTGGAATGTGGCTCGGAGGCATTGCTGAACAAGATGGTGAATGGAGGTCCCTGGAAGCACCAGTTTGATGCTCTCATCTTTGTTCCTTATGATGGCTTGAGGAGGATTTCTGAGGTGGCTATTGAATCTATCAGATTTGGGTGCGTATCTATGATATTCCCGAGCTCATGATGAAAGAAGCTTTTGTACGTGCTCTGGGATCAAAAATTGGTACTGTGCTAGCAATTGGGGAGGCGGTGAAGGATTACAAGCGTGTCCAGGTTGAATTTCCCCTTGAAAAGGAGTTGATGGCCTTTGTGGAGCAGAAGGTTCGGGGACATGGGTGCATGAAGTTTGCGGTGAAGTACGAGAACATACCGCACTTTTGCTTTTGCTGTGGTAGATTGGGACATGCTCAAAGGGAGTGTCCGGATGATGAACCAGAAGGAGGAGGAGTTCGGTTTGAAGAAAATCTACGTTGCTCACCCCAAAAGAGGGATGTGGGGAGGCGCATGGTGATCACACCAACAGAACCACTGGCCAGGCGCGGGCTAAACTTCAGCGGAGACCAACGCAACAGGGTGCGTTCCACCTCTTTATCTGCTCATAGCCCGTCAGGTGGAATGGCAAACATGGGGAGACAGAAGCGAGATCGGGAGGAGAGATCAGGCGGGCTGAACTTTGCAGCTGCACCTGATGCTGCAGGTGGCATGCATGACATGGGGACACGTGCTGATAATCTAGCAAAGGAGGCAGAGGTTCTAGCCCGGGAAGTGGAAAACATGTCAGTTGACAATAGAGTGCCGGATCTGAATGCACCAGTGCAGGATCTGAGACAGGAAAGGGTGTCTGGGCTTGACTCCTTCCTGGACTCGAGCCGAGACTCGACGAGTGTGAAGAAGGAGGAAGGTGCTGGCGTCCACGCTAGCAGAGCTGGCCACAAGGTGCTCCCGAAAGGTGCTCGTGGGGGCAAGGGCCTGGGCGCCGTTGGGAAGGAGATTGAGAAGCACAAGAGTTCCAAGAAAGGCCTGAAAGTACATATTGCTGATTCTATCCAGGAACTTGTGAAGCAGGGTTTAGTGGAGGAAGGTGAGATATATACTGGAGGGACTGGTGGAGCTGCTACTACTGCTGTGAAAGAAGGTGAATCGCCTGCCAAGCGCAGTCGTGTATCCGACTCTCATGGGGATGACCTGACGGGCTCTCAGGATGAGGCCCGTCAGGAGCAATGAATGCCCTAGTATGGAACTGCCGGGGGACCGGGCTCTCCCGGACAGTTCAAGAACTGGTGGCCCTGGTTAGGGCCAACAGCCCGGGTTTGGTGTTTTTGTGTGAGACACGTACCTTGGAAGGAAGAGTGTCAAATCTACGTTGGAGGCTAGGGATGAGGAATTGTATTGCAGTTGATAGTGTGGGATCTGGGGGTGGACTCGCGCTGTTCTGGAATGATTCTGTTGATGTTAACTTAATGGAAAAATGTTCTCGTTATATTGATGTGTCTGTGCGTCTGTCTCGAGATGATCCTTGGTTCCGTGCCACCTTTGTGTATGGGGAACCCCGAACTGAAAATCGTCATCGTATGTGGGAAGCCCTAAGACGACTGCGAAGTCGATCGTCTCTCCCATGGGTGGTTGTGGGTGATTTCAATGAAGCGATGTGGGGTTTTGAACATTTCTCAGAAAGTGAGCGTCCAGAGAGACAGATGGCTGCGTTCCGAGATGTGTTGATGGACTGTGAATTGATCGATCTAGGTTTCATTGGGCTCCCATACACATACGATAATGGGAGAGAAGGAGATGCAAATGTTAAAGTCCGATTGGACCGAGCTGTGGCAGATAGCAATTGGCGGGATATGTTCGCAGATGCCAAGCTCCGTCATATTGTGTCTTCACGGTCCGATCACTGCCCTTTGATTCTGGAAATTAAGAAGGAAAGTTGGGAAAGGCATAAACACCGAGTGTTCCGGTACGAAATCATGTGGGAACGCCTTGAGTCTTTGGCTTAGGAAGTTCAAGCGGCGTGGTGTTCTGCCCCGAGTAGAGAAGGACTGGGGGGTGTTGCGGCAGCGTTGAATCGTGTTCAGAAGGCGCTGCGTTCTTGGAGTAAAGACAACTTTGGGAAGGTTTCGGCTGAGCTTGAGCAGCTTAGGCAGGAGTTGGAGCACCTAAAGGCTGATCCAGCTACCCCACGAGCTGCATTCCGAAATGTGACTGACCGCATGGATGAGCTCCTATACCGAGAGGAGATGATGTGGCTCCAACGCTCGTGTATTGCCTGGTTGAAAGATGGGGACCGTAATACCAGCTATTTCCACCGACAAGCGATTTGGAGGGCTAGAAAGAACAAGATCAGGAAGCTTAAAACGCCTGAGGGCGGCTGGTGCGAAGAGCAGGAGCAAATGAGGCATATGGCGTCGGCATATTTTCGTGAGTTATACAGCGCTGATGAGGGCCTGATTCGGGGAGAGCTCCTGAACTTCATAGAACCAAGAATTACAGCAGATATGAACGAGCAGCTGTGCCAGGAATTCTCGGACAAAGAGATCGCGGATGCTTTATTCTAGATGGGACCTCTGAAGGCTCCTGGTCCAGACGGGTTTCCGGCGAGGTTTTTCCAGCGTCATTGGGGTATCATTCGCGATGATGTGATAGGTGCGGTCAGGAAATTTTTTGCAGATGGGGTAATGCCTACGGGCATCAATGACACCGCCATAGTGCTGATTCCCAAGGGGGAGAATCCGGAGGCATTGAAAGATTTCCGACCCATCAGTTTATGCAATGTGATTTATAAAGTCATATCAAAGTGTTTAGTGAATAGGCTACGGCCTTTCTTGGGGGAGATAATTTCAGAAGAACAGAGTGCATTTGTTCCAGGGCGATTGATTACTGATAATGCCCTAATTGCATTCGAATGTATTCATGCCATCCAGAGGGGTCTTGGAGACAAGGGAGAATTTTGTGCGTACAAGCTGGACTTATCCAAAGCGTATGACCGAGTTGATTGGGGATACTTACAAAGTTTGTTGATGAAGCTAGGCTTTCAAAGTAAGTGGGTGCAGTGGATCATGTCGTGTGTTTCCACGGTTCGCTACTCTGTCCGCTTCAATGGGGTGCCTTCGGCTCCCTTTTCCCCGTCACGAGGTTTGCGCCAAGGTGATCCACTGTCGCCCTACCTTTTTCTACTTGTCGCTGATGGCCTGTCTGCTCTCTTAAAACGCTATGAACAGCAAGGGAGAATCGAGGGCATCAAGGTGTGTAGGCGAGCTCCCAGTATATCCCATTTATTGTTTGCTGACGATAGCCTGTTGTTTTTTCGAGCTAATACTATACAGGCTGAAAGTATAAAGGAGCTACTATCCATATTTGAACGGAATACTGGCCAACTTCTCAGCCCGAGCAAGTGTTCCATGCTCGCTCGGGCGGGTTCAGACGATGCCAGGATGGCCCAGGTTCGTGCAGTGCTGGGTGTCGAGAAGCTGGAGTTCGAGGAGAAATACCTTGGGCTCCCAACACCGTCGGGCCGTATGAAGAGGGGCATCTTTCAGCCCTTGGAAGCAAGGTTCAGGAAGCGAATGCTCGCGTGGAAGGAGAAGGACTTGTCTGCTGCGGGAAAGGAAGTTCTCATTAAGTCTGTCGCCCAGGCCTTGCCAAATTACATAATGAGCATCTTCAAGTTACCGGGAGGGCTGTGTGAAGACCTCATGAAGACGATCCGGGCCTACTGGTGGGGGGGTGACAGAGGGCGACGTAAAGTTCAATGGGTACCCTGGCAAGTGCTGTTGCTCCCAAAGGGATTTGGGGGCATGGGTTTCAAGGACTTGAGGTTGTTTAATCAAGCCTTGCTGGCGCGACAGGCTTGGCGCCTAATCATATGGCCTGAGAGTCTATGTGCCCGAGTTCTCCGGGCGAAATATTTCCCATCAGGCAATTTGCTTGACACGGTGGTGTCGGGGGATGCATCACAGACCTGGCGAGGTATTGAGCATGGCTTGGAGCTGCTGAAGAAAGGGGTGGTCTGGAGAGTTGGGGACGGATCCTCGATCCGGATTTGGCGTGACAACTGGATCCCTCGCTCCTTTGGGCTGAAACCTCTCGGCAGTTTGAGGAATTGCAGATTGAGAAGGGTGTCCCAACTGATTGATCAAGAAACCAGGCTTTGGAATGAGGCTCAGGTTCGACGCTTCTTTCTCCCATGTGATGCTACTAATATACTGAAAATTCAGTTGCCGTCCACAGGATGTCCGGATTGGATCGGCTGGCACTTTGATAAGTCCGGTATTTTTACTGTCAAGAGTGCTTATAGGTTGGCTTTGCAGTTGCAACATAATGCTCTGGACCAAGGGTCCAGTAACCATCCTGATGGGGAGAGGAAACTCTGGAAGAAGATCTGGTGTGCTAATGTGCCCTCAAAGGTGAAAGTATTTGCATGGAAGGTTGCAAGGGAGGGAATTCCGACTAAAGGGAACCGGTTTCATCGCCACATTGCTCCTAACCCTATATGTGATATGTGTGGCTGTCAGGTTGAGAATTGCTTCCACGCGACGGTCTCCTGCATTCATGCAGCGGAGCTGAGACGTCGCATGCGGGACTATGTATCCCTGCCTGATGAAGAGGATCTGGTCTTTTCTGGGCCGGACTGGCTGTTACTGCTACTGGATCGGTATGATACTAATACTGCTTCAAATTTCTTGATGCTAATCTGGAGGGTGTGGAGTGTACGCAATGCTGTGCTGCAGGCTGGTGATCAGATCTCGATAGAGGGTTCGGTTCAGTTTCTGAATCGCTACATTCAGTCACTGTGCCAAATCCGACAAGGCGACAATCCTGTAGACTTGAAGGGGAAACGGCAGGTGACGAGTCTAGTCGGACAGGGGGGGCGGATTGCTCACCGTGCGGTGGTGAAAGCTTGGGAGCCACCGCGCTCGGGCGCTCTAAAGATCAACGTCGACGGCGCCTTTACAGCTACAGGGACGGGGGCTATCGGTGTTGTTATCCGCGACAGCGATGGGGCGCCATTGTTATCCTCCTGGCGTGTGTTGAGGCAGTGTGGGGGAGCAGAAGAAGCCGAGGGCCAAGCTTGTCTGGCAGGCATCAGGTTGGCGGCCCAATGGGGTGATTGCAAACTGGTCCTGGTATCGGACTGTTCTACACTAGTTGGCAGGTTGAAGAAAGGCGGGGTGGACAGGTCGGCCGTGGCGCCTCTGATCCACGACACTCTACAGACGGCCAGATCCCTCAGAGACATAGACTTCGTGTCCATTAGTAGGAGTCAGAATAGAGTAGCGCACGAACTTGCGCAATTGGCGTTACGATCAAGCGAGTGTCGTGTGTCTGTAGGACAAATTCCTGTGTGTGTTATGTCACTTGTCCGCGCTGAGGCGCCTTAATTAATAAAGCTCTATTCTTCGCAAAAAAAAAGGAAGAGGCGGTAGAGGCAAAAAAGTATTTTTCACTTGAAATAATTTGAAATGTTGTTTTGCAAAAAAAAAACAAATTCTACAGATCTCAAATATGTCAACTTTTTTAAATACGATCCATTCATAACCAAGCAAAAGATACATTTTTCAGTAACTTTCTCTATCTGAATCAAGATACGTATTCGAATAAATATGTGAAAACAAATAAGATTATCAGATATATTGTAACCGCAAAGAATAGAGACTTAACAAAAAAATCTATTGAATATGAATCTATATTCGAACGATTCATTTTGTATCCATGTCTGATAAGAATAGACAAGATTCACATTCGTATTTGTATCCAAAAATATTCTCATTCGTTTTGTATTCAAATTAAAATAGGGTGAAAGGTGATATCCGGATTCTGTTCCATGTGTATCCAATTCGAATTCATCCCTAGATGCCATGATAGCATGGATGAGGATGATGTTGTCAACGTCTTAGAGCAAGGCTAATAATACAGCCTGCTGCGGGCTGTATAGATCTTTGCAGCCTATCTCTTAGCCTATTCATATAGTGGTTAAGCCTTCACCATTAATGGATGGCCCACCAGTCACCCTCACATNTGGTTCTTGTGCCTGAGCGGGCTGTAAGCTTACAGCCCACCTCCCCTCTCTCTCCTCTCTTCTCTTCTCCACGTCAGCATTTAGCCTTCTTGCAGCCCATCATAATACTTGCTCTTAGGCGAGAGGTGAATAAGTGAATCCCGAGGAGGAAAGTTATGATTGAGAGTCATGGAGGGGCAGTAGACTGATGGTAATGGATGTGTCGATGTAGGACGAGACGATGATGAGATATATAAAGGGGTGCTCGTATAGGCCTATGGATGAGGGGGAAAAGTGGAAGAAGCTGCTCGTGTTGATGAGGACCATTGAGAGCTTTATGAGTCATTTAGAGAAATCCACAAGGTTAGTAGATGCTCAAGTAATTTAACGTTGATTATGAGCTTGCAATGATTAAATCAACTTGTAATATGGGATTGTAATGTACATATCTGTGTCAATAAAATATATGTATTTTGATTTGCGATTTATATAAAATCACATGATACATAGCATACTATATATCTAAATTTCAGATTTTACTGTTTAATAGTCAACTAAACTAAAGTAGTAATATTTATTTATATTTGTGTTAGTTGATTGATTTAAATTATAAAATATAACCGTGACGTTAGCACAGACATTATACGTCTCTACACCTAAAAAGAATAAAGTGAGCAATTTGTTTGTGTGACTATGAGTTTCGTCCGTCCTCCTTCGTCCGGTGTCCTTCGCCCTCCGCGCCTGCGGCCCGCGCCTCGCGTAGTCGCGTGAGCCCCTGCGATGCCTTTTCCCGGCGCCCCTCACGGCACAATCCAGCCTCGCTCCTCCATCGCCGCCGCAGCAGCCGGCTGCCATCCCCTCCCACCCTGCCCCTCCCCCCTGCATCCAGTTCCGCGTCCTCCGCGCCTGCCTCCCGTTCGCTGCCGCCCCCATCTCCTTTCCTATCCAATCCCATCCAGAGCCATATGCGGATAGCGGCGGTGGCGGCTGCCCCGCGAAGGAGGAATCCGACGGCCGCCCACATCAATCCCCCTCTCCCTCGACCCGCACGAGGATACTTCTCTCCCTCGCCATTGATCTGCTTCGCTTGGCACGTGCCTCCATGCATCGCATCGGCCGTCTCACCCTCGCCGTGCAGGAGACAAGAAATTGTGCCATTATCTCCACGCTAGGCGATGCCGGCCAATAGGAGAGGAGGCATTCCAGGTGAAGGATTCCATGGTCCGACGTGCATAGGGGACACGGCAAGGTGCCCAGCCAGCCCCTGAGCAGATCACCCTATGATAGACGGCAGCCCCGGCGGGAAAGCTGCTCGAAGCCCGGCATCAGCCCTCTCTCCTTCCTCTCCGGCATGGTTGAGGTCGGCATCAGGGGAGATTAGAAGATGAATAATGTAGGAGGACTGGAGAGACATCGGGTTGCCTACATCGAGTACCAGGAGGCCGTCAGGCGCCAGCGCCTCATTAGCAGTTTCACTACACATGTAAATTTGGTGCGATAAGGTATGCCTCTATAAACTTGAGTTCTTGACATGTTTATTGCCCCTAGCCTGTTTGTTATTTTGACTATTCAGTGAATGTGTCAACCCATTTTTCTATTCTTGCTTTGGCGTTGTGTCAATCAGTTCCGTGCAATTATCTGCCCACCTATGATCCCAAGATGGTGTTTATTTTTTTTCCTTCAGAAAAAGAGGATAGATGCTATCCTGACTTGCTTGGTACTGATGATAAATGCTATTCCAATTTTGGCATGGGTGCTAGCTTTGGTACTGGACAAGCACAGGGGTTTCTTATATTTCATAATCTTCCAATCTATTCAACCTGACGTCTAATTTGTTGTGTTTGCGGTGGATGTGATTTGGGGAGCATCTAATTAGTTTATGAAGGTTAGCCCCTACTAGCAGAAGTCCTATAAATAAATTACCACAGTCCAATGATCATGGAGATGAATTAATTTCATAAGAAAAGGGGTGTTTTGCATGTACGACTTGTCCTGTCGTCAGAACAACACTATTAATTCAGTGTTTTGATTAAATGATAATATGAATCAGATCTGAAGAATACCTTGGTTCATGAGAAAACTCATGTCCGTTTGCTTAGAGGATAATAACAGTAATGTACTTGTTTCGTAGCAGCTTTTGTTGTAATATACATCCTGAGTTTCTAATTGCCTTCCGATAGATATTGAAATTTGTTTGTGATAGTTTCAAGCTGTAGAAATTCTTATGGATACGGTTCTTGAAATTTATTAATCCAAAGCAATGTTGAATACATGTGTTTCCCTTGTAATTTCCAATGCTTCAAGTCCTAACATGAATAGATGTTTTCTTTGTTAGTTGGACTCATGGTGTTGCCGTGCAGGCTGACGATCGGCATGCTATCACCTCTTTGTTGTGGCTGCAGATTAGTAAAATACTAGCAGGGAGATACAAAATGATCAAGTGGTGAAATTATTGTTGAGATTAGCGCAAGGAGGTTTGATTATGAAGTCCTCCTATCGGAAATTAGTACCATGGAATTGCTAGAAAATGCAATGCTAAAAAATTGGAACAACATGGGAGCAAAACATTCACTTGGTTCAAGTATCATGTCTCTACACTTTTCTAAATTCAATCATGATAGTAAGTGCTTACTTTCTTTATGTGAAGGACAATGGGATACTGGCTGCCAACTTCCAGCTATTCAAACAGAGCTACGAAGGCCTGTTGATGTGAAACAAAACTCAATTAACAAAAGCAAGGGTGGTTTTGTCACAGGCAGTAGGGAAAATTNTTGTGGGAGGAATACGACGGAGATTATATTTAAACGAAGTTGCCGGACGTGGTCCTGGACCTCGAT
>JAZFNS010019999.1:41855402-41869939 GCA_037127165.1 Alloteropsis angusta | reverse complement strand
CCTAAAGAAAGAAAACCTTCTTCCAAAACTTTCGTCTGTCACTGTAAACCTTCTCGGATTCTTAGGATTCACTTCACAAGGACATGCAGGTTGGTGTTTGGACGATCGATGGTAGAGAAACTATAGACCATAGAAATAATCCATATGTTGCACTCCCTTATCAATCCAAATTTGGTTATGTTTTAGGTATAATATGGTTCAATCTATTTTCGTCTCTTGCACTCTCTTGCTTACATAAAGAAAGATTAAAATATAATAAGTAATAGAGAAAACTGAAATACGTTTAGTCAAATCTTTATTGGTTTCCTTGCAAATGCGTAGAGACAATTGAGTGCGTGATATAAAATAAAATAATAAAAATTAAAAAAACATGAGTTTTAAAAACATAATAAATATTGTGCCGTAGCAACGCACGGGCAATGTTGCTATTCTACAAATAAGCCAATGACTGAAGTTTAACCGTGCATAGACTTTTTATTAAGTAGATTTATGACTGACAAAAAAATTAAGGCTCGTGAATTACTCGTGTTTAACTTGCTATAAACTTGAATCGTGATCGGGCCAAGCTTGAGCCTAGTTGTAGGCTCGAATGTCTTAGAGGCTCTGATTGAGCTCGACTCAACGCTTTAATAAGATCAAGTTTGAGGCGTTGATCCGCTCGAGCTCGTCTTGTTTCCAGCCCTTAGGGCCTACTAAAGTTGAATAGCCGTCATCATATCTAGTTTCTGATTTAAGGTTTAGGGCCTACTAAACAGATTGGTACATAATTTCCACTCCTTTTAAGATCAAGTGCATCAGTTCACAACCATCCAATCATCATCTTCTTCCTTCATCTTCTTCTTCGCTCGCCCTCGAACACGACACAATAGCAGCTGCTGGTGGGGTCCGAGGACTGAGGTGAGAGCCGAGCAGCGGCGCAGGAGCTGTGTTGAATGGCTCGGTGGCAACATGCTTGGTGGTTGAGGTCGACAGCAGCGGCGGTGGAGGCTAGGTTTTAGGTTTTTGAAGATAGAGGGCTGCCATTGGCGGGCAGCCATAAAGGAGGAGGTCAAGGGCGACGTATAAACCTAGTAGAGGTGGTGATTCGGTTAGAAGACGATTGACCTCCAATGTGCTCACAAAAATGATCTATGATGTGTTTTCTCCTACGTCCAATCATGTTTCTCCCCTTGTGTTCCTGAAAAAACTTATTCTCCAATAGATGTGGAACCTGGTTTTTGTAAAAGGCATGAGAGTAAGGTACTAAGGTGCATTGTTTTCCTTTATGTTATGAGCATGTTGACGGTCGGATTGGACACTTAATGACCGTCAACATCGTCTCCAATGAGACTTAACACACGTCTTCTATATCATCATTTCTTTCATAGTGTTTCTTTTGATTGGACTTGAATTGGACTTCTTTTGGATTGGATTTTTAATCCATTTCAACCTCTAGATTCGAGTCTCATGTTTGAGTATGAGTCGTTGCATTTTTTGGCTAGTTACTTTTAATGATAGTGTTCGTCAACAATGAGATGTCTATGGTAAATTCAACAATGTAAGATTTGCTGGTAGTTGTAAATTCTTAATGGCCTTGGACGGGACAAATAATAGGGCCTAAGCTATATGGTCCCAACAACATTTTTATTTTAATCTAACGCTTGTCCTTAGCGTTTCATTGACCTTTGAACTAAGTTACTATCAAGAATAGTTGTTCTCTTTCTTGAAATAATGCATTGTTCGATTAGCATGTTGAGCAAAACTCTTTTTCTAAAATTGAACTTCACTTCATAAAATAAAGATTTGGGAGGAGGATATTACTAAGAAACGTTTGTAGCTTGTCATGAGCTTTTGCTAATATGATCTCCTCCGGTCTCACCAATGCAGCAACTTACTTCATGCATTTCAAAACTCCATCTTCTTCAAAAGAGCTCCATGTGTTTGTTGTGGTTTTTATAAGAAATTTTTTCTACTCATGATCTAGAAATAGCCATAATAAGTTGTTCATGCTCTCAAGATCTTACGACACTATCTCAATGGAAACCCCATGCGATATCTACAACAACACTATCTAAATGGAAACCCATGCGATATCTACAACGACACTATCTCAATGGAAACCCCACACAATATCTACAAGGACCTCGAAGCCTCAAATACCTATTCGCTCAATCTAATCTCAACCAATACCATCGTGCCATTGGTGCTGCACAACTCATCAAGTACTATGCACTTGAAATTCAATACCATCATGGCAACCGTCAAGACCAACATTATGGAATTATCGCCGATGCATTAAGCCATAAAACCAAATGTAAATGTTTACCTATGCCCCCTGGAGTTACCATACTTTGCGATGAACTTAAGAAGCTCTACATTTCTATGGTTGTGAATGTGATGCTCCATCATTTATCCATCTCTTCTAATGTAGTCAACGAAATCAAGATGGATCAACATGGGAATAATGGAATGGAAATTATTCAGGCAAAGATAGCACAATGGAAAAAAATGTTTTGCTTGGGATTGGGATGACCAAAGGTAACCTTAGGTTTGGGAAATGTTGTGGTTCCTAAGGATTTCCTACTTTGTAAGAGGATAAACTCGTGAATCCTTGTTTTATACTTATTCATGTAGGAACAAGATGCACCAAGATTTCAAGAAAAGATTTTGGTGGACATAAATGAAGAGTGAGATAGACCAATATTTTATGAACTTGATCAACCTTAAAAATTTTTGAGTAATTGAGTTAGACAAAAATTAGAATGACACTATCCTTGGGATGAAGAAAGTACTTTGGTGATAGGGGTGCTGAAGATTATTCAAGTGGTTCATGAAGCTTTTCATCTAAACACATATGCTTTTGATCTGCTACAATAGTACCTCCAGTTGCTAACTGATGTAGTCTAGCTATTTGTTGAGCTCATAGTCTAGGTTATCAAATCTATGTGAAACTTAAATCCTATTACAACGATCCATATATAGATGTAGTCTTGCTATTTGTTGAGATCATAGTCTAGGTTATCAAATCTTGGTAAAACTTGCGTCGATCTCTATATAGCGATGGTCAAGAAGTATATCAATATGTAACCTATACTCTGAGCATTATGAGTCTTATTATGTTATACTACTTCGTTGAATCGCGTGGAGCGTAATAGTAGCGTTGTTGTATGTCAGAGTTGACATGGATAAGTTAGTGTCAATATCTAACTACTAGTAGTGGCAGCCTAATGTTGGAACTTCCACCAATATCCACTATCTAGGCAGATTTTCTTAGGCTCAGCTCGCGTTTGAACAGGTAGCGAATGCAACACGTTAGACAAAGCCATACACGCGCAGCAGTTAGGAACAAGGGTTCTTTCATGAAAGAAATAAAGCATGTGTCCTTTGAGTAGAGCAGATCTGGACGACATATACTCAGCCTCCAAAGTTAACATGGAACAGGGGCAGCAGAACAATATGCTGCAGAAAACGAGAGCAACAGATAACACTAAGCAACTTGTGACAATTACTACTAGCTATGGGCCGTGGGCCATGGCGTCTATTGGGCCCGAGGCAATGTAATGGCCTACGTGCCGAGTCTGGGTGATGACCCATGTACGCATTAGGGCCGGGAGGCCGATAAAACTCCTATGCTGGACGATCTAAGGAATGAAGCAATCAATCGATAACCTAAACTAGTGTTCCCCTTTCTTCCTACGCTGCGGCGCCGCCGTCCAGCTTCTCGCCGTGCGTGACGCCGGTGCTCGTGTCGGTCTAGGTCGTCACAATTGGTATCCAGAGCGAGATCAAGTCGAGAGAGCCAAGCGTCCTACCGGAGCGGTTTGTGATTTCGTCGCGATAGGGAAATTTTTCTGCATCGCTACGGATCCAGTAAATCCCAGACGTGGAGACCTTGATCTGCCGACGCGTTTCTACCCTGGCGACCCTACCCTCATCCTCACAGCCGCAGCAAACACCGCCCACCTCGCCTTCCCCATCGCCGCCACCGCCACCACCACTCCCACCTCCACCAAAACCGCGCTTGCGTGCCAAGAAACCACCTACACCTACTCTCACCTATCGGATGGCCACTGCTGAGGAGAAGCTTGACATGGTGATCAAGGAGGTCAAGGCCCTTCAACTGGGCCAGCTCAAGATCGGGACGACGGTCGAGTCCATCAACAACTGGAGTATCAACGCCGACAAGTTCTCCGTCGAGTTAAGCAAAGAGATGAAGGAGCTCACATCGCGCATACAGGCATTGGAAGCAGCAACCAAAGCTACTCCGCCAAATATTCCGCAGCGCGAGGAAGGGGGACGGGTCGATGGCCACCACGTTGACAACACGAACCAAGGTGCCGATGATAGGGCCCTGACCCTGCATCCCACCCTGGTCAAGGGTAAGATTCAACATCCACACAACTCTACGTTGCTTGTTGATTCTGCTCCGACCAGTGGTCCAAAACATACACACAATCACACATATGAGTACAGGGATTATAAGTTACCAAAAGTTGATTTTCCTAAATTTTCGGGTGAACATCCTAGGCTGTGGAGAGAAAAGTGTGAGAAGTATTTTTCCATGTTTGCTGTTCCAGTGCACATATGGGTTCCTTTTGCTACAATTAACTTTAGTGGAAATGCTGCATTGCGGTTAGAAACTTATGAAGCACAGCTTGCAGTTGATAGTTGGCCTGACTTGTGTGTTGCCGTAGAATAAAAATTCAGTAGAGATTTGTACCAAAATCACATGAGGGAATTACTGGTTATTAGGCAAAGTAGTGATGTGTTAGAGTATTCTGCTAGGTTTGAGGAAGCAAAGCACAGGGTTTTAGTTCACAATAGAGATTTAGATGATATTTTCTTTGTGCAAAAGTTCCTAGATGGCTTAAAGTTCAATATTCATAATGCTATCATGCTGCATAAACCAAGAACGGTTGATGCTGCCCTACACTGGCACTAATGCAGGAGGACTTACTGGAGTCATCAACCAGGAGATTCTCTAGTACGAGAAACAAAGAATTCAACAGAACCACAACAACTACTATGGCATCAGGCATATTGAGGTCTCAACCAGAATTTGAGAAAGATCCTCCTGAAAAGCTAATTCCAAGACAAAGTATGACCCAAAATTGGAGGCACTGAGATCCAAAAGAAGGGCCAATGGTCAGTGTATGAAATGTGGTGAACCCTATAGCCCACAACATCGTTGTCCCAAGCAAGTCAACCTGCAAATGGTGGAAGAGCTGATGGAGCTGATGCAACACAGTGAGAATCTCACTGATTCAGAGAGTGATAACACTGGTCAAGAATCTGATGAAGAGCTACTAGCCTTATCTGTGTGGGCTACAGAGGGAACACAAGGGAAGAAAACAGTGAGGCTTCAAGGGCTGATTCAACATCAGCAAGTACTAATTTTTGTAGACTCTGGTAGTTCAGGAACATTCATCAATGCAGAGTTAGTCAACAAGCTCAAGTTACCAACACAAGCCATACCAGCTTTGACAGTAACAATAGCAGGGGGTGCAAAGATGCAAAGTGATAAGGTGGTGTCACCTGTCACATGGTACACACAAGGACACACATTTTCTGCAGAAGCTAAAGTACTACAGTTGGGATCATATGATATGATATTGGCTAGAGAGTCACAGTCCTATGTGGGTGCATTGGCAAAGAAAAAGAATGAGATTTTCACATGAAGGGAAAAGAATCACACTCAAAGGTGTTAAAGATCAGTTGACCCACTGTAAGAAGATAATAGTTAAGAAGCTGAAGGGCCTACATAACAAAGGAAGCATACACCACATTACAAAATTGGCACCAACTCACAGAGATCAACACCAGTGGAAAGATCATGGGTTAACAAAGAAGCACATAGATACAACTGAAGAGCCACCTCCTATCATCACACAAGTTTTAACCTCTTACACAGATAGGTTCTAGGAACCTTCTGGTCTGCCACCATCCAGGCAATTTGATCACCATATACCACTACTGACAGGAGTGCAACCAGTCAACATAAGACCATACCGCTATTCACCAAGCCAGAAGAATGGGATTGAGAGTCAAGTCAAAACAATGTTACAACAAGGGATTATCCAACCAAGTTCTTGCCCATTTGCCTCTCCTGTGTTGTTAGTAAAGAAAAAGGACGGCACATGGAGATTTTGTGTTGACTACCGCCAACTGAATGCAATCACAGTGAAGAACAAATATCCTACGTCTGTAGTGGAAGAGTTGTTGGATGAGTTGCATGGAGCAAATTGATTCACCAAACTAGATTTAAGGTCTGGTATCACCAAATTCGGCTCAATGCAATGGATGAACACAAAACTGCATTCAAAACACACAATGGACACTGGGAGTTCAAAGTTATGCCATTTGGCTTAACTAATGCCCCAGCAACATTTCAGGTTGTGATGAATACAATATTTGAAGAGCAGCTGAGGAAAAGTGTCTTGGTGTTTGTGGATGACATCTTAATATGTAGCAGGTCACTACAAGAGCATGCTCAACATTTGCAGCAAGTTCTGAAGATATTAAGGAAACATGAATTATTGCTAAAGAGGTCAAAGTGCTCATTTGCACAACCTAGGCTTGAATACTTGGGACACATAATTGGCAAGGAAGGAGTGTCTACTGATCCCCAGAAGATAGAGGCAATTAAAAATTGGCCAACACCAGCAAATGTGAAGCAATTGAGAGGGTTCTTGGGTCTCTTAGGATACTATAGAAGATTTATCAAGCATTATGGGGTACTCAGCAGACCACAAACTGAGTTACTCAAAAAGAATGTACCCTATGTGTGGACACCACAGTTGCAAGAAGAATTTGAAGCCCTAAAAACAACACTAATAACAGCACATGTCCTCTTTCTACCAGACTTCAGTAAAGGGTTTGTAGTGGAAACAGATGGTAGTGACAAAGGGGTGGGAGCTGTGCTCATGCAACAAGGACACCCTGTGGCTTATTTAAGCAAGGCATTGGGAATCAAAGCTCAAGCGTTGTCAACATATGAAAAAGAGTGCTTAGCAGTATTATTAGCCATCTCCAAATGGAAGCAGTACCTACAACATCATGAATTCACAATTCTTACTGGCCAGAAAAGCTTAGTTCATCTGGGGGAACAGAAACTAAATCAAGGGTTGCAGCACAAGGCATTCTCAAGTTGCTTGGTATGCAATACAAAATTCAGTATAAGAAAGGTTTGGAGAACAGGGCAGCTGATGCATTGTCCAGGAAGGTCCATGAAGAGAATCACTCACTTTCAGCAATATCAGCAAGCTCACCCAAATGGCTAGAAACGTGATAGAACACTATCAGCAAGACCAGGAGGCTAAGGAACTGTTAACTAAACTTAGCTTGTCTGGATCCAATGACAGAGGTTACACCTTGTCAGAAGGGGTGATCAGACACATGCAAAATCTTGCTTGGAAATCACACTGAAGCTCACCAAGCTGTGTTGCTGGCCCTTCATGCCAGTGGATTGGGAGGTCACAGTGGCATTACTGCAACATACAAAAAGATCAACTCACTGTTCTCATGGCCAGGACTGAAGCAAGATGTGCAGGAGTTTGTCAACAATTGTGAGGTGTGTAAGATGGCCAAATCCGAGAAAACAAAATATCTAGGTTTATTACAACCCTTGCTTGTACCCCAGCACTCTTGGCATACCATTTGCATGGATTTCATAGAGGGTCTACCCAAGTCCAAATGTTATAACACCATTCTGGTAGTCATAGACAAGTTCAGCAAATATGGGCATTTCATACCAATCACTCATCCTTAAATAGCATCATCCATAGCTCAAGCATTTCTATCAAATATATACAAACTACATGGCATGCCACAAATTATAATCTCTGATAGAGACAGAATATTTACAAGCAGTTTCTAGAAAGAGCTGTTCAAATTAGCTGACACAACACTGAACATGAGTTCTAGCTACCATCCTCAAACTGATGGACAATATGGAAGGCTCAACCAATGCTTGGAGACGTATTTAAGGTGTATGATTCAAGCTTGCCCCACAAAATGGTCATCTTGGTTACCCTTGGCTGAGCATTGGTATAATACCACACACCATTCAGCACATGGCAAGACACCATTTGAGGTGCTATATGGGCACACACCAAAACATTTTGGCATCAGTCCAGAAACACAATGTGCAGTACCAGAACTGGACCAATGGCCCAACGATAGAACAGAAATGACACAATTGATTCAGCACAACCTACTCAGGGCACAACAGCGTATGAAAACACAAGCTGACAAACACTGTCAAGAAAAAGAATATGCGGTGGGTGTATTTGAAGTTACAGCCGTATGTACAAGTTTCCATTGCAAGAAGTTCAAATCAGAAATTATCCTACAAGTACTTTGGGCCATTCTTGATCCTGCAGCGCATTGGTAAGGTAGCTTACAAACTCCAATTACCAGCTGATAGCTTTATCCATCCTGTTGTGCATGTTTCTCAGTTGAAGGCTGCAGTACCACCTGCTACACAAGTTGCCCTGATGATGAATTGCAGTTCATCGCAAAAGCTGAAGAACCCAAGCCTTTGAATGGAGCACAAAGTTGATGAAGAAAGGCAACTCTGCTTCACCTCATGTGCTTACAATGGAAGAACTTACCTAAGACATGGGTTACCTGGGAGAACTACAACTATATGAAGCAAGCTTTTCCTGAATTTACAACTTGAGGGGAAGTTGTGTTTTACAAGGGGCGCATGTGACGACGGGGCTTCCTATCTAGCTTCCACGAGATACTTAAACAAGTCATCTATAAAGCCCACCAAGGCCCATTAATTGATGGGCTATTCAACATTTTACTGGAAAAATGTTGAGCCAACATCTTTGAAAAGTTGAACGCCAATATTTTTCTAAAAAATGTTGAGCCAACATTTTACAGAAAATTTGAACGCTGACATTTCTTAAAAAATATTGAGCCAACATTTTTTAGAAAATGTTGAGCCAACATGTTTAGGGTTTAGGGTTTAGGGTTTTTTGAAAAATGTTGATCAACATTTTTTTAAGAAAGTGTCGGGTCTTCTTCTTCGTCACTGGTGCATGCGGAAGTTGGACTGCAATATTAGGGTTTACAGGTTGATAAGAGTTACACGAATCTTAATAAAATAAAAGCTGGTTAAGAAACTTTCTTTCGGAAGATATATAGGATTTGCCTGTGACAACTACTACTAGCTATGGGCTATGGGCCATGGCGTCTATTGGGCCTAGGCCATGTAACAGCCTGCGCGCCGAGTCTGGGTGGACCCATGTACGCATTAGGGCCAGGAGGCCGGTAAAACTCCTATGCTGGACGATCTGAGGAATGAAGCAATCAATCCATAAACCTAAACTACTGTTCCCCTTTCTTCGTATGCTGCGGCACCGCCGTCCAGCTTCTCGCCTTGCGTGACGCCGGTGCTTGTGTCGATCTAGGTCGTCACACAACTGGGAATATCAAAGCTGACTAACCTAACTAGCTTCCAATATAATCCAGACTTTAGCCACACTATATCACATAAGCAGAAGTTAACGTCTACACCCAAAGAGTCCTCCGAACACAAAAGAAGTCAATGACGCAACATTATTGCCTATTGTCCACAGTTCCAAATGGTCCGCTAACCCACTTCCAAGTTACAAGGCACAAGAGAACATACACAAGAACATCTACAGATTCATATGACAAATGGTAAAGTCACAGGACATCACTAGTCAATTGAAAGAACCTGTTAATATGAACAACTCCTAAAGTTTCAACTTTTCTCAGTCCAAAGCAATAATCAGTGGACTAGTTCGGCAGGGATTCTGCAAGCTTGCCAAATTATGCACCGCCACTATATTTCTACAGACCCAACATCGCCCTGCTTGATCCTGCCTCCCTCTCTGCTGAAGCTAGTGATCCCAACATCGCCCTGCTTGATCCCGCCTCCCTCTCTGCTAAAGCTAGTGATCCAGATGGTGTCGGTGATTTCATGGACAGCGGCACCACTATCTGTGGGGGAACTATTGCAGCTTGCCCCATCAGTGTCACACCCTTAGTTATTATGGCATGGTTGGGAACCGGGGTAGCCATGAGAAGAACACCCATTTGTTGTGCACTGCTACCAGCAATAGCTGCTGTGGTGACATTCTCCTGGGAGGGCTCAGACGGCTTGACTGCAGTTTTGGGTTTCTTGGCCCGGCGTCGCTTTTCTGTAGAGGTCGGCAAAGCATCAGGTATAGCATTGTCACCACCCAACAAGCTCTTCCTATGGACAGAGCAGAAATTTGTCCCCCATTTGGCACTTGTACCACAACCTTGGAACTTGCACCGACTGCCCCCACCATGCTTAATGCAGAATTCTGTCCGTCCTTGTGCGCTCTTAGTACATCCTTCGAATTTGCATCTCCTTCCCCCACCATGCCGAATGCAGTAATCAGTGTTCCCTTGTGCGCCCTTTGCACACCCTTCAAATTTGCATCTCTTCCCACCACCATGCCTCACACAGCGGTCACTACGGCCTTGGCCACATGCTGCATTTGGGCATCCAGGGATAATGCACCGCTTCCCCCCTCCATGACCAATGCATAAAGGTGTGCCTCCATGTGCACCTCTTGTACAGCCCCGTACCATGCAGCCCTTGCTAACACCACTATGTAACTTACAGTAGATCGAGTTCTCTTGCGCCTGCTTGCTGCAGTTTTCGTGCTTACAAAGCATGCTTGCCCCACGGAAGACCAACTGTGTAGTTTGACCTTGAGGGTTCCCAGAACTATCCTTTAGTTTACCTCGATCGTCCCCTTCATGCTTGATGTGTATCTCTTGTTCAGTGCATGCCACTGTACTGGAAACAGGTCCATCAAATTGGTTCTCATTAACTAGAGGCATTGATAAACCTGAGCTCTCCTGTGCACTCTGGAAGTGACTGAACTGTTGGCGTGACAACCATCCGCTGTGAATTTTGCAGTACAGCACCCTTCCATCCACAATCTCATTGCACCCAGGTTGCTGGCATCGGTTCCGGTCTGTTTAAGCAGGAACGCAACATATTAGAAATCAAATAGGTAGAATATGAAAGGAAAATGTCATACAAATAAAAGCTGATAGCAAAATACCACAAACTAAAAGGAATTGGATACATCAACATATTATATAAGCTCCAAAGTCCATGATATACGATAACTATCAACCAACACAAGCACACAAAATGTACAGGTAAGTCCCATATAGAACATGTCAGCAAATTAACTTCAGGACTAGTTCCAGGAGAATCATATAAACTAATGGGCAAATGCAGCAGCAATGTGGACTGCGGACCAAATCAATGGAACATAACAAAAGTAACAGAACACTTTCTTGAAACTCCAGAAAAAGACATGCTCTTGCAAAATCACAGTTTTGGGGTCACTGAGACATGGAGATCATACCAACAAGTGAAGCTTCTGCCATATGCATCTGTACTCAAAAAACAAACCACCAAAAATGTCAGAATAATGTGATTGTATACCTAAGCATATTATTACTTAATGAGCAGACAAGGTACCTTTATGCGAGACATCTGGTCATGGCCCATAAATGTTGTTTTTTTTTTCTGCAGAAGTTTCAAGCATAAAAAATTCAGGTAATGGAGCAGCATCTCAGGAATAACTTATAAGAATGTGATTACAGGAAAATACCACGTCCAAACAACGGTCCCAAACATAAACCTGAATGAAACGTAATAAGATACATCTTAAAGCAAACAAAAATAATGGTTTGGAGATTAAGTTATTTGTGAAATAGCACTTTCAAATTGTTGGGATAGGGCAAAATTACCCCTGGCCATGTCCAATCACTGAGATTGGTTGATTCTAAACAATATATAAGGAGAATACCATACATTTTGGTTTTTAGTATATATTGTACATATAAAGAACTTTGTTAGATAGCACCACTATCTAACCTTTTTGTTCTTGGCTCCGATTTGGTATCAAGTCTATCACATGGAAGTGAATGTGAATGAGATAAGCTGGTTCTTATGTTGCAAGTGACTAATGGTTCATTACAGTTGTTTCTGATTGTAACCAAATGCTAGTGTTTGAGCTTGAACCCATTCTTCAAAGGTTGGGAGCTCATCAAATCGAAACACATTGTTTTTCTTATAATCAACAATACTATTGGAATGGACTATTCTCTGTATACCTCCAAACCCTAGAAGGGTGGGTAATATGGTAGCTATACATGGGCCTCTAGATGGGCCACACACATGGGCCACATATCTATATACACTAACACGCCCCCGAAGCCACAACTAGCCACTCGCTATGTTGAGGCTGGAGCGAAACTCCAAGAATGTCGAGGAGGACAGACCCTTGGTGAAGATGTCAGCAAACTGGGAGGTGGGAGGTGGTCGGGATGGAGGACCCAAACATCGCCAATAGCAACCCGATTACGAACAAAGTGCAAGTCAATCTCCACATGCTTCGTCCGCTGATGCTGGACCGGATTGGTGGAGAGGTACACGGTGCTGACGTTGTCGCAGTAGACGAGCGTGCTCTTGGTGAGCGGGCTGTGAAGCTCAGCCAAGAGCTGTCGTAGCCAGGATGCCTCCGCCATGCCGTTAGCGACAGCCCGGTACTCCGCCTCTGCACTGGAGCGGGAGACAACCGGCTGTCGATTGAACAACCAAGAGACAAGGTTGCCACCTAGGAAGACGGCATACCCGGAAGTAGAGCAGCGAGTATCCAGACACCTAGCCCAGTCAGCATCAGTGTAGACCACAAGCTCGGCGGAGGTAGACTAGTGAAGAAGAAGGTCGAGGTCAACAGTGCCACGGACTTAGCGTAGGAGACGCTTCAGCGCAGCAAGATGTGACTCCCGGAGATGTGCATATGAAGGCATACCTGCTGAACGGCATATGCAAGATCCGGCTAGTGAAGGTGAGATACTGCAGGGCACCAGCCAACTCTGGAAGACGGTAGGATCAGCCACGGGAGCACCCATATCTGCAGACAGTTTCGCCTGTGTGTCAACCGGAGTGGAGCAGGGCTTACAATCAGTCATCCCAGCCCGCTCTAGGATCCCAAGGGCATACCGTCGCTGGTGAAGGAGAAGGCCATACGGGCGAGGCTTACCCAAGTAATGGTGAACTCACCAAGATCCTTCATAGCGAACTCCTGCTGCAGAGAGATAATGCGCTGAAGCAACTGTTGACTGAAGGCTGTGAGAACAATATCATCAACATACAACAGCAGGTAAGCAGTCTCATCCCCATGGCCATACATGAACAGAGAAATGTCAGACTTGGCCTCTGTGAACCCCAAAGTCAGCAAGAACATGGCAAACTGAGAGTACCAAGCATGAGGAGCCTGCTTCAGACCATAGAGAGACTTGTTGAGCCGGCAGACCAGATCCGGACGACTGCAATCCACAAATCCCGCTGGCTGACTGCAGTAGACTGTTTCTGACAAAGTGCCATGGAGGAATGCATTCTTCACATCGAGCCGGTGCACAGGCCATGAGCGAGAGAGAGCAAGTGATAGAACTGTGCGCACCGTAGCAGGCTTCACCACTGGACTGAAGGTCTCATCATAGTCCACACCAGGGCGCTGGGTGAAACCCCGGAGAACCCAGCGAGCCTTGTATCGCTCCAACGAACCATCTGCCCAACGCTTATGCGTCCAAATCCACTTGCCAATGACCACATTGCAACCAGACGAACGCGGCACTAGGTCCCACGTCTGGTGGGCAAGAAGAGCTTCGTACTCCTTCATCGCGTGACGTCAGTGAGGATCCGCCAAGGCGTCGCAAACAGAGAAGCGTATCGGAGAGATCCGCGGTGGCGGAGAGTGTTTAAAAGGCATCGCCTAGGCAACGCCTAGGCGTCCAGGCGGTCCAAGCTCGCCTTAGAAAACAGGCCGCCTAGTCCGCCTAAGTCCGCCTAGACGTCGCCTATGCGCCGCCTAGGCATCTGGAAGGGGGTCGCTCGCCTCGCCTCGCCTTACCGCCTTTGAAACCATGGCGGAGAGTCGTAGGCCGGAGAACGCCAGCCGCCCACCGAGTCACCATGGGATGAATATGACTAGGGTCCCGATGGATGACAGGCGGGTTTAGAATGGTGGCTAAACATGAGAATGAGGCTGTGGAGGTGGCGACAGCTCCAGTGGAGGGGTCGGTGGAGTCGGAGCCGTTGGGTGGCGCTCGAAGACGCGCACAGGATGCGCATAGCGCCCAGGAGCCTCCTGGGCCAGAATCGGAGGGTCCGGCACCGGTGCAAGTACCGAACGATGCCGGTACACCTGCACCGGCTCGGCGTAGCGTGCAGAAGAGCTAGGGGCCGCGCATGGCGCAGCAGGAGGCACCGGAGACGGTGGCGGTACACCAGGAAGACCTGCGGGGAAAGGAAAAAAAGACGTCGGCCGTCGGCTGGTGGCCCGCAGTATGGAGAGTGGCGAAGACGAGCGGCGCGTCCTCCGGGGGCATGCCCAGCTGTGAAGAAGGACGGGCGCCAGCATCGACGACTCCTGCGTTAGAGGGTGGGGGATTTGCCGCGGCTGCAACGGCAGCAGCCGTGGCGGTGGCGGTAGCCGCGGCGGGGCATCCCCTGCGCCATCGCC
>JAZFNS010019999.1:41308132-41323340 GCA_037127165.1 Alloteropsis angusta | reverse complement strand
CATCTTCCTACAAGCACATGTTACTTTCTTATGTGTTCTTTGTGATGTTACTTTTTCTCTTAGGTCCATAGAAGTAACTAGAGGGGTCCGTTTAGTTTTTACCAATTGAAATATAGGAAATATTGCTTGAGGACGAACAAAATTCTGACAGCATGAAAAATAGCAGCACTTGCATACAGTGTGCAAGCATATGCATAATTACTTCCCAAGAAAATATCAATGAGTTTGAGATGATTTACCAAGCAGGTCCTCATCTGCATCATGGAACAAGGAAGACTCCATCAACAGAGGCGGGGAGAAAACTTGATCAAGAGCATCATCAGTGATACATGACTGATTCGCCAAACCACTGACCGAGTCAAAAAAATTTATGCCATTGATAGGATCATGCCCATTCAGTTCACTTAACAGAACTGGACTTGTGTTTACTGGGCTGTCTGCATTGTAGTAAAGGTCACTTGTGCTCTTTGGCAACTTTATCTGAGGCGAAGAAGATAAACCTAATCTTTTTCGTCGCTTTGTTGCTGCATCAACCTTCCTTGCAGCACTTGTTGGCAGTGGAATAAAGAAGTGTTCTGAACCATCTTCACTATTTTTATCCAATGGCCTCTCGGTATTCTTCAAAGGCTTCAACAGAGCAGCTTCACGGACAGACCGTCTAATGTCATGAGCAAAATAGCAATCATTTTCTGCAAAGACCAGATTGATCCATTATAACTGCTGATGCGATTCATAAAAAGCAATGCACTTCCTATCATTGAAAAAGGATATATGGAGCGTAAACATGAAGTGGATAAGCTGAAGAGAGAAAGAATACCATCCAATGAACCATTCATTTGATCTTTAGTTGAGAGGACAGTAAGTGTGTTCTCTTCTGATGTGACCTCCTGGCTAGGTTGGCATGCTAGCGCATTCCGTTTTTGCATCTGTGTCCCTTTTCCAGAAGAACTTGGAGTCAGGCTAAATAATGGAGGCAGCTTTAGAGCAGGACTGCCCCCAGGTTTGTCCAGGTGTGTGGAAGAGAGCTTAGAAGTCATCTCTGGAACTTGACTGCTGCTTTCCTGCTTAAATGTGTAGTCAGAAAGCTGTAGAATAAATGTGCATGGCCAATACAGCAAATCTTTTATGCTTGATGAGATTTCAAAATATAGGAAGATGATACTGCTTCATACAAAAAGGTACTGTGCAGCTGCCTGTAAGAAAACTTTGCCCATGGGCCATGGCTGTTATGTCTATATCCCCCAACAGGTATGGTAGGAAATATGGGCAAGTCATCATAAATATAACAGACTTTTTTTTGCAAAAATAACAGCGTGTTAGTTAAACTTTTCATTCTTACTTCTGATCTTCCTGCCCCTGCGTTCTGTACAGACAACGGTGGTCTGGAGTTCAACTGATTTATTGGGTTACTAACACTATTGACTTCTTCTGAGAGTTCTTCTATTGACTGCTGCATTGCCGGAATAGCTTCTTTTAATTGATTAATTAGACCCTAGAAAAAGGAAACAGCCAAATATTAAAAACCATCAAATACCTTATTTAGTAGTAAAATCCAGAAACCTGGTAGCTACTGGTAGACGGCGAGGGTATCATACCCAGGTTACAACTTATTGAGAAACCAGCGTAGTCCTGCATGGCGGTTGTTATTACCTGTATACTGACTAAATGCTGGCGATGTTCAGCTAAAGTTGCATTTAACGAGTCAGCATGAGTACTGGTCTCTCCATCAGATGCACTCCTCAGTAATTCTGGCCCCTCCCCGTCATTTGCTTTGGCCTATCAATTTAGTACTGATACATGTCAGTTCAAAAAATTTGTAGTTTGGTTCACAAAACAAAATGCAGAAATGTACCAGGAAGTTAGTATCTGGTGCAAGCCAAATACAATACAGTGTTTATACACCTGACATGTATACTAGTGGAGTCTATGCAGAAATACCTGGTAACAATGTAATGTCTCACCCTTATTACATATCCCCATTTCTTTATATAGTCTAAAATGGATGGAACGTTTCATAATATACTTATGTTGGTTTATGGTCCATCAAGCATTTAACCATTATACTAAAAGTATCAGTTGAACTGCAGTAAATATCATCTATGAATCAGCTTTTGTATGCTTATGCAAGATATATGAAATCAACTAGCTATATTAAAGTACCAATGACCCTGGGAAAAAGTCATATCACCAGGCTATTCCAAACTGACGGCAACTAGAGATATCAAAGGTTCAAACTTGCAAGGAAAAGTGAGACTAGCAAACATGAAATTACAATAGCATGGTCAGACACCAGACAGTCAATAAAATGCATTAATGAAGATGAAAAACTGTTTGAATATAGTTGAATGTTACTGAAAAAGTGTAATATGTAATATTTGCAAAGATATTGCATGTAACCTGAAGCGGAAAAATAGGGACAATATGTGCTTTCAATATGGAAGTTTAAAATTGAATGTTTAAGTATGTTGTCATTCATTATGCGCCATATAGCTAACGTGTAAACCAGGCTTGGGAGAAGTAGAATTAAACTAGCAATATTTACTCCAAATATGGTTCAGAAGATTCAAGGCTTTTAGCCCAAACCATTTTGCATATATGATGTTATTTATTAACTACTCCTAATGTCATAAACCATGTGTTTATTGTAATTCCACCATTTTGCATATATGATGCTATTTATTAACTACTCCTAATGTCATAAACCATGTGTATATTGTAATTCCACTAATTAATACAATATTATTGTGCAATAATCATACGACGATTTGTAACAGATCTCCGTAGGTTGAATATGCTCTAGCAGTTTGTGTCTAATACCTTTGGATTTAAAAAGGAAAAGAAAATTCAAGCAGTCAAAAAATGGTTTATTACATATTGCCAACACTTCAGAATATATTAACATAACTTGTTTGTCAATAACTCTTAAATGCAGCCTACACTTTAGTCCAAGGTTCACACATGTTTTATTTACTTTAGCCTTTGCATGAACATCACACTACGTGCACAACGTGAGTGACAACGTGCTTCACATAAGAATGCAGTAAATAAATGGCAAGCAGCAGGAAGGTAATTGTTGTAATAGTGTTGAGCTATTTGTATAAATAAGAAGGTCAGGCCCTTGTTTAAGGTGCCCAGAATTACTTGTACATGCATGTGTTCTGCTCCTAGCACTTGTGCTCTAGTCTTCCAAAAAGAGTGAGCCGAGCTCTCTTTGGCGGGCTATACACCACCGACGCCGCCAGCCACACCTTTGTCTCCTGCACCGGCATCCACTCCACCAAGCTCTGCTTCGTCTACGTCAGTTCACGACGAGCACCGTGCTGTGAAGTTCGCCACTCTGCTCTCCAACGATGAGGACCGTGTCGACGTGTACCACGACGGGAAGCCTCCGCGGTACCACACCATGGACGACATCCTCGGTGAGCAACCGACGCCACAACTGGTACCGCACAACTTAGAGGCGGAGCTGCACCTGTCACACGACGGCGGTGAGCTTCGCTCCTTCGCCGAGGCGGAGGGACACATGGACTCGCGCGCCGCAATGCAGTTGGAGATGGACGCGGTGGTGAAGAACCAGAGTTGGGAGATGGCAGATCTCCCTGCCGGTCACCAAGCGATCACCCTCAAACGGGTGTTCTAGCTCAAGAAGGATGAAGTCGGGGCCGTCATCAAGCACAAGACTTGACCTACTTGACAGTTGACTCACACAGTCACACTAACATTCAAACAAGGATTACACTAACAAAGACAACACTTTTTACCCAAGCAGCGCAGCTAGCATTTCTATATTGGAAACAAGAATTCTCCAGCAGAATATATGCTCAGCTAAGCTTAATTCGTTTGATGTAATGTTTTGTGAAAACGCTAACATAAGTGGTATTTGTATTACAAGCTAAATTGTCTAATATACATAGACTTCATGAGCTATACTTCTGTGGAAGGATCAGCTTGTGACATGCCATGCAATACTTGTGCCCCACAAGAGCAATGTAAACAGAATTCGCTAGGATATTGCAAAAAGCAAAGCAAAAGGTATTGGAATGCAAGCATGAGGAAATACTAGTAGTTGAACGTGCTCTTAACCTATTGTCCCGTTTGGATAATGGGATATGAAAGGTGGGAAAGGGAAATGAGAGGTGGGATAGATCTTAACCCATGTTTTGGTATTGGGTACGGGAAATGAGAATAGATTGGGAAATGGAAATGAAGAGCTGATATCACTCGGAGGGGTGGGTTACGACTGGAAATGGAACCTGGACACACTTGCCCATCCGATACTGCTGCAGGCCTGCAGGTTGCAGCATGACGGCGAGTGGTCTGAGCCCCGCTGCGATCTTCCCTGCCTGCTTATTATTGCCCTTCATCAGCAGTAATTCATGGATCCAGTCTCTCGTGCTTACTTGTCACCTGCCTGTGCTTGCATGCCATCAGCCGCCGCTCAATCCCTTCGCTTGACGGTAGAGGCTTGTTTCCATGGTCAGGCGCACGGCTGCAATTTGGCCAGGCAAGGAGACCACCATGGGATTGGGAAAGAAACTAGCAGCTTTGATCTGGTGCTTCCTAGTTGGATGTTCTCTGATTTATGATGCTTCTATTATTTTTTCTTCTTTATATCCTCATTTCCCTATTTTCTGGATGCTTCCATCAGAAGTTTAACAGATGAGCAAGCATACGGATGGAAAACCTGGATGGGGCAGAGCAAATCCACCCTATGGAGCAATGCAAAATTCATGGTTCCACCGCTCCACTCCAACCCAAGCAGCAACTGTAGCAGGGTGATTGACTTTTTTTTATTCACCAGCAATTAGACTTTCAGGAGACGAAAGAACGGGAGATGCTCAGATGCACAAGAGATTGGAGTTGCAAACTCCAGTTCACTTTCTTTAGAGAAACAAGAGTCAAGGGTATTTGAGTCCAATAAAATTTTATCCCTATCCCAAACCCTGCCTATCCAAACATGCTAAGTGGTCTAAACTGTCATATCCCTATCCGTAACCCACCACTTCATATACCACCTCATATCCATAACTCAAACCCAGCTTCTGTCCAAATGCCACCATAATGCATACATTGCACCATTATGATACATGATTAGAAAAAATGGAATTCATCGAAGTCACTTTGATGTATTGACAGTTCAACTAAAAACAAATAAAGTAATCTCTTACCAAATGAAGAGACTGTTTATGAATACGCTGTAAAGCATGAGTCCAACGGCGAAGAATTTCAGCTATGTCAACAGTTTGTTGGGCACGTCCGTTCCTATCATCTGGCCTTGAAAGGGCTTCTTCCTTTCCTTGGAAAAGTGGAGAAATATGTTCCTGCTTGTCCAAAAGTGGAGAAGTTTCACCAGCTCGAGCTGATGATAACTCAGAATGCGGAACACTTGAACTCATATCCATTGCCGCTAGTAGCTGAGATCCAGATATCCGGTATCTAATAGGATAATATCATTAGAAATAATGCAGCAATGATATACTGAACTACAGAGTTCAATAGAAGTTACAAAGTAAAACACACCTGTGCTCCCGATGTGCTATAAGATCTTCAATTGGTCCAGAAGCTAGAACCTCATGTTGGCCTGCAAGAATGGTAGCAGTCAAAATTGGATCTGCAATTAGCAGTGTAACTCCACTCTATGCAAAGAAATGTCTTTACTCTTTTCGTGAAGGATGGTACAATACTGTAGTTTTACAACGGCATATGCAAGGAGTGAAATAAAACCACCTGAATAGTTTCACAAGCAGAACATTGGGTACCTATGAAATCTCCTGTCATTTACAATCACTGCTAACCATACTCTCAGACTTGTAACCAAATAATTGTAAGTTAGAACAGCTTAAACCCAAACAAAACCCCCATTCAAACCTCGCATCACATTAGTTTCCCGTAGTAAGGTCACTTGTCACTTATCAGGCACAGATGCTACAAGCCAGGCAAGCAAACTTATAAGATAATTCCATTCTACAACAGATAGGGCCATATTTTCTGGCCATGCACAACTTTGATATTTAGAGCATGTTGGGAAATACGACATGCCATAGGCCCATAGTATAACCATACAGGCCTACTTTGTCCATTAACAAAAACTTGTTGTTAAGCTTGTGTTTCTTTAGTCACATTTCAGCAGCTATTCTGATAATGATACTTCACAGTATTTTTACCTTTGCGAGCCAATATCGATTCCCAAAGACGAGTTGCTTTAGAAACCAAATGAGAATTCTGGCCAGATGTGCTTGAGAGCCGTTCGTCCCACAGTTCACCTTCAATTTTTTCTTTATTTCTCATATCTTGTAGTTTCTCTAACTCTTGCTGCAAATAAGCCTAAACAATCCAGATGAAAATAATAAAGTAAGAATTGGATAGATGTGGCACATATTTAAATAGACTCTACACAAGTCATCAAGTACCTCTTCAGCACATAGACTTCGGAACTCAGCTGTCATTTCATGGGCCAAATTTGACCATGTTGTTTGCCTCTGAACAGCTATATTTGCATTTTTCAGAAATTTACGCCTCTCCAGAGCTATCCTTGCCTGTTAGGACTTAGGAAAACCAAATCAATTCACAAGAAAAATAGCAAACATAAGATCAGGATCAGGATCCTAGGTAAGATCTTTTTTTCAAGCACAAGCACAATCAAGTTGTAGGATTGAATCATATAAGATTTTCAAAAATTTTGGTTGCATTTAATTTTGAAAATATACATTTAATAAACAAATTATCTATAGCAATATATAATAAAGCAAAATCGTTATAATATCATGATGCCGATACAAAGTATTGTCATTAAACATAAGTTGAAGGTACAAACTACCTAGTTCCACTCAAATTTGAACCCAATTTAGAGGAACACACCTAAGGTTCTGAATTTAAATATTGTAGATTTCAAAATTCAGTGAACTTGCAAAGTCACAAGTGTTACAGCCAGCATGACTACTACAGTTTCCTCCTGTTGACATTTTCCTCTTATCCCTTAAGTCCTAGATGCATGCATGCCCAATTACAAACACATCCCAGAAGGCTAAGCTAGTAGCTAGAACGTACAGTAACAAAAGCATATAGCCAATCACTGTGCTACAGCCGAGTGAGATCCCCTACCGGCAACCCAGGCCATAGAGATCTATCACGATTTCACATCCCCTGCTCTGCAGATTCAAGCTCCTAGTAGATGTTAGGAGCAGCAACAAAGAAGACCAGACTATGGAAGAGATCAAAGAGAAGCAGAACGGAAGAGAGCCTGCAACCTCTCCGGGGAGAATGCAGCCACCACTGGCAGACGCCTCTCATCACAGTAACAGTCTTTCGCTGTTTTCTCACTCCCAGGGGCGGATTTGGGCCTAGGGCCACTAGGGCCACGGCCCTAGGCGTCGCCCAAATCCCCCCTTAAACCTCCTTTAATTTCTCATGGGCCAGTTAGTATTTTTGTGCATCGCCTACTCCTCAGCGTGGCCCAGCCAGCAAACAGCAGCCCATTTCTTTCCATCGGCCCAGCAACGCTCTCGCTCTCTCTTTACTCTCTCGAGGCCCAGGCGCGGGCGCTCTCACGCACACCACACACACAGAGACAGACGCACAGCGAATGGCGGCGCACGGCTGCCTGGCCAGCGCGGCGGGTTGCAGCCACAGCCAGGCTGCAGCACAGGCGCTTGGCGGCAAGCAGGGCAGGTGTTGGAGCTAGTTCCTCTCAGGCTGTACGAATGCGAAGTAGGCGGACGGGGAGACGGGGAACGGCGACGACGCCCGCGCGACGCCGTGCTGGAGTCCGGCGTCGCTCTCTCTCGCTCTCGCTGTAGGAAACGGGAACTGACACAGAACGCCCTGAGATCTGATTTGATCTCAAAGCTTACCCATTACTCACTTCCTTACAACAGTTATAGNGTTCTTAGATTACAACTAACATCTAATTTGAAAAGATACTGAACTGCTAGAGCGTGGGAACAGTTATCTTCAGGCTGTTGCCCTGTTTCTTCTACTGTAGGACAGACCAGTCATAACANTCTCTCCCCCCCCCCTCGGGAAACAGCTCGTCCTCGAGCTGGAAATCTGGATGAGCTTCTTTGAATGTTGCAACAGGTTCCCAGGTGGCTTCAGCTTCAGGGAGACCCTTCCATTTGATGAGAATGTGCCAAATGCCTCGGCGCAGCTGAGATTGCAGGACCAGCTCCGGTGCCAACAGCAGACGGCCATTGCGAAGAGGTGGCAGCTGAGGTGGGGCTGTAGGAGGAGTGCCATGGAATGGTTTGAGGATCCCAACGTGAAACACATCATGAATTCGGGCATCTTCTGGCAGCTGCAGCTTGTATGCAACCTCACCAATACGTTGGAGTACCTGAAAGGGACCAGCATATCTGGGGCTTAACTTGCCTTTGGGGCCGTGGAGAAGGGATTGTGCTGGCCGATTGAGGATGCGAAGCCACACCCAATCCCCGACTTCAAAGTGCAGTTGTCTATGATTTGTATCATAATGTTTCTTTGCATACTGTTGAGCTTGTAAGAGTCTGTCATGAACATCTCGAGAAAGACATCTCGTTCTTGCAACATAGTGTCAACAGTGGCAGTAGATGCTGTCTCTGGTTTGTATGGAATAAGTGGGGGTGGTTCACGCCCATAGACCGCTTGAAATGGTGTAGCTTGAAGAGCTGAATGAAAGGATGTATTGTAGCAATATTCTGCCCATGGTAGCCAATCAAGCCAAGCTCTAGGTCTGTCACCCGTAGTGCATCTTAAGTACATAGCAATGGTTTTATTGACAGCTTCCGTTTGGCCATCTGTTTGTGGGTGAAATGCGGTGCTGAGGCACAATTTGACACCCGCGAGCTTGAATGTATCTCGCCAAACATGGCCTGCAAAGACTGGATCACGGTCACTCACTATGGATGCAAGAAAGCCGTGTAATCTCACAATTTCAGTGAAGAATGCTTTAGCTACAGAGCTGGCAGTGTATGGATGGCCCAACGGAATGAAATGAGCATACTTCGAGAAGCGATCAACGACTGTCAAGATCACACTTTTACCATGAACCTTAGGCAGCCCTTCCACGAAATCGAGTGATATATGCTGCCAAACTGCTGTTGGAATGTCCAGGGGTTGTAGGAGGCCGGCTGGATGAAGGTGCTCAGTTTTATTGCGCTGGCAAGTTGAGCATGTCTTCACAAACTCCTTCACAAGAGCACGGTCGTTGTCGAGGACAAAATGTCGCCTGAGACGCTGAAGTGTTCTTTGAATGCCCTCATGGCCGGTTGTATGAGCGAGCTGAAGGACGGTGGAAACAGAAGATGATGCCCGAGGGATATAGATGTGATTGCCTTTGTGGATGAGGCCTTCTTGCACTACCCATGGTTGCCCGTGCTTACTATTGTGTCGCGGAGGGTACGCAGCTCCGGGTCACTTTGCAGCTCGGCCCTAAGCTCTTCAAAGAACTGGAAGAAGGGGCTGGAAATCAGGTGCAGAGTGCTCTCGTGTTGATCTCGGCATGACAATGCATCAGCGACCGTGTTGAGGCGTCCAGGTCTGAACTCGACGAGAAAGTCGAAGCCAATTAACTTGCTGATCCATTGATGTTGTGGTGCGGTGGACAGGCGCTGATCAAGAATGTATTTGAGTGCATAATGATCAGTTCGAACTAGAAACTTCCTGCCCCACAAATAGGGTCTCCAATGTCGAACAGCTTGAACTAACCCAATAAGTTCTTGCTCATACGCTGCTGCTTTTATGTGACGAGCTGCAAAAGGTTTACTGAAGAAAGCTAATGGGCCAGCTCCCTGATGTAGTACTGCACCAAACCCCGTTCCAGAGGCATCACAATCGACTAGAAAAAGCTGACTGAAATCCGGCAAATGCAGCACCGGTGCTGAAGAAAGAGCAGCTTTCAGAGCTGTGAATGCCTCGGTTGCTGCATCAGACCACTGAAAAGAATCCTTGCGAAGGAGCTGAGTTAAAGGTGCTGCTATTGTACCAAAATTCTTGATGAAGCACCGGTAATAGCCAGCCAAACCGAGGAACCCCCGTAAACCCCGTGCTGATTGTGGTTGTGGCCAAGACTGAACAGCTGCAACTTTGTCCTGATCCATAGCTACTCCTTGTGCTGAAATGGTGTGTCCAAGATATGCCACCGATGGAGTAGCAAACTCACATTTGGAGCGCTTTACATGCAGATTGTGTGTGCGGAGTACTGCAAATACTGCACGCAAATGCTGAAGATGTTCCGACCAGGAGGAGCTATATATCAGGATATCATCAAAGAAGACGAGGACGCATTTGCGAAGAAATGGTTTCAGCACATAATTCATGAGAGCTTGAAAGGTGCTAGGTGCATTGGTGAGACCGAAAGGCATCACCAAGAACTCAAAATGGCCCTCATGTGTTTGAAATACTGTCTTTTCAATGTCCTCCGGATGTACACGAATCTGATGGTATCCTGCTCTAAGATCCAGCTTGGTAAAATATTTTGCTCCATGTAACTCATCAATTAGTTCCTCAACCACAGGGATAGGGAACTTATCCTTAACTGTGATGTTGTTCAAAGCTCGGTAATCAACGCAAAACCTCCATGAGCCATCTTGTTTTTTGACTAGAAGCACTGGAGCTGAATAAGGAGAGGTGCTAGGTCGGATGATCCCTTGCTCAAGCATAGCAGCACACTGTTTTTCCAGTTCATCTTTTTGAATTTGGGGATATCTATAAGGTCGAACTGCAGTTGGGAAAGAGTCAGGCAAGATGTGTATGCGATGATCGCAATCCCTTTGTGGAGGTAAACCAGATGGTGTGTCGAAAATATCAGAATATGAATCGAGGAGGCGTTGTAAAAGATTGGAATCAGAGTGCTGCAAAGCATGAAGCCTGCCAGTTGATGGAATGTCCCAACGAGTTGAACCAATACCTTTCCATAACACCCTTTTTCGCAAGTGCCAAAAGGCCATGCAGAGATCATCAAAGTCCCATAAAATAGGTCCCAATGTTCTGAGAAATGTAACCCCAAGTACCATTTCATAGCAGTCTAAGGGAATGGTGTATGTATCAATCTGGAAGAATTCCTCCCCAATCTGAATTGCAACATCTTTGGCCAGCCCTCTGCATGCTACTCGGTCACCATTTGCCACAAGCACACTGGACCCACGACTATCATGAAAATGCAGGCCAATATGTTGTGCAGCAGCCCCACTAATGAAGTTATGAGTAGATCCTGAATCTATAAGAGCAGTGAATTGGTGATTACCCAGGCGCACTTTAACTTGCATAGTGTCTTCAGTGCGGATGCCTGTGATAGCATGTAAGGAAATCAAGGGCGGCAACTCCTCTGATGCTGCATCCTGTCCACTGTGCTCTTGATCAGCATCCTCAAAGTCTGAAACCTCAAGATAGAATAAGCGGGGGCATTTGTGACCACGCACATATGGTTCATCACAATTGTAGCAAAGACCAAAGCGACGTCGTTCAGTCATTTCAGCTGGTGTAAGGCGCTTGAATGGTCGTGGAGGAGGTTGTACAGAAGTATTTGGTGGAACTGATGCTGCTGTCAGGGCAGATGTTGAGTGGACTGGTGGTGGTGTTGTGTGAGAACGAGGAATGAAACATTGTTTAGGTGTGGAAGTAGATGAAGGTGGGGTGACACAGCGTTCATATGCACGCGCTAAATACATTGCTGTCTGAAGATCTTGTGGAGCTTGGAGTTCAACATCAGTACGGATAGGATCCGGAAGGCCACCAGTGAAAAGTTGAACTTGCTGTAGCTGGGACAGATTATCAGCATGAGCCAAACGTGCCTGAAATGTCTCCTGGTACTCCTTGACAGAGCCACGACAAGTGAGACGAGCAAGCTCCGCAAGATGGTTGGTACCCAATGGAGGTCCAAATCGCTGCTGACACAAGGCACGAAAGAATGGCCAACTGATGGAATTGATGGAGCCCGCGTCACGAGCTAACAAGTAAAACCAGTGCTGAGCAACACCAGTCAGGTGGAATGCAGCAAGTTCGACTTTGTCAGCATCGCTAGTGTGTTGGGCGCGAAAGAAATGTTCACATCGATTCAGCCAGGCAAGAGGATCATCAGCACCATCATAAGTGGGAAACGACCACTTCTGAAAGCGAGGGACGGCAGCCGGGTAAGCCAATTGCATGGAATGGCCTGGATAACCGGCTGGCGTGTCTTGAAGAATTGGAATGGCAGATGGTGAATGTGGAAGTGGAATTTGATGAATCTATAGTGGTTGCGATGCATCAATTTGGCGGGATACAAATGGTGGAGGAAGGGGTTGTGAAGTATGGACAATGGTGGATGGCGCTGGTGGTATGGTGAAAGGAAGAGTAGGGGACATGGGAAGAGAAGCAGAAGAGAGGGGAAACGCACCGTAACCTGGCATGCCGAAGGGCCATGCGGCGGTCGCGGAAGCTGCAGTACCAGAGACATCGACGTTAGCCGACGACGAAGCCTCGAGCGCTGGATTCGCGGCGGAAAATGGCCAGGGGGAGCGATGGATTGGCAACGCCGGCGGCGGACGAACTTCAACCGCGGTCAGGTGAGTGGAGAACTGCCCGACCTGCCGCTGGAGATCGTAAATCGTGCGCGTCAGGGTATCAACCGCGGCGACGGGAACGGAAGGTGCGAGCGGCGGAGTTGACGGAAGGGTTGGCGACGAAGTCGCGACGGTGGTCGTAGTCGTGGTGGCGGAAGTGGACGCACCCGCAGAGGTCCCAGCCATGGAGTCTGATACCAGATTGTTGGAGCTAGTTCCTCTCGGGCTGTACGAATGCGAAGTAGGCGGACGGGGAGAGGGGGAACGGCGACGACGCCCGCGCGACGCCGTGCTGGAGTCCGGCGTCGCGCTCTCGCTCTCGCTGTAGGAAACGGGAACTGACACAAAACGCCCTGAGATCTGATTTGATCTCAAAGCTTACCCATTACTCACTTCCTTACAACAGTTATAGNGTTCTTAGATTACAACTAACATCTAATTTGAAAAGATACTGAACTGCTAGAGCGTGGGAACAGTTATCTTCAGGCTGTTGCCCTGTTTCTTCTACTGTAGGACAGACCAGTCATAACANGCAGGTGCTCCGTCTCCAGAGTCCAAGCCTCCAGCAGAGTCCTCCACAACCTCGCCATCTAGCTCTCCAGATTTCTGTGATTCAATTTGTACTCAAAATTGGTCTGTTGGCCAGTACTCAAATTTTCTGTTGGTCCTCCACTCAGTTGGTGGGTACTTAAAATTTCAAACACCAATGATTCGATTGCTATAGTGATTAGAGAATCAACATTGTTGCCCTTCCAGGACGGTAACTCGTAGGTTCAAGTTGTTTTCCAGTTAACAAATTACAATAGCACAAAGGATTCAATTCATCGTAGAATCCTAAAGAAGAAATTCTAAATGTTATAATATATACTCTTTAAGAAATGCCTCGTTTACATACATGGAAAAAAAGCATGGTCATGCGTCTCGCAGACAATGAAATCAGATGTGGTGTCTGCTTTGAGTAGTGCCTAAACTCATACGCCAATTTCAGTTGTACGTTTGCTTTGCTTAGCAGGCAATGGTTAGTGATTTGCTTTCCTTAGCCTAAAATCAGAGCCTGATATGTCTTTTTTTTCTACTATATTTGTTGCATGTAAGGTATTAGAAGACCATCACCATCTAAACATATTATCAAATTTTTGGTTATTTTATACTTGTCAACCGAATTATGATCGGAGAACTCTTTAGTTGTGTTACCGAATTACGTATTGAATAAAACCGTATTTTCATATTCGAATTTTAGATAGGCCGCTATTAATGAAAGTTGGCCCTAGGCGTGGAAACTCGCCAGGTCCGCCACTGCTCACTCCCTCTCCCCCAAAACTGCACATCGATTTCTTGCCTTTCGAGCCAATCGAACAGCTCCTTTTGTCATGTGCCCAGGGTCATATAAAATCACACACATATTCCGTCCTAATGATCTTACAATCTATATCATGATCCCAGGGCAATCTACCCCAGAACAATCCTAGTTATGACCTGGATCATCCAGCCCAAGTAGGATTGTTGAATCGTTGAATTTAATGACATGGATATGAGATCCGGATAACCTTTCATAAGAGTTCATTGATTCAAAAGTGACATATGGACCTAGAGTACAAAAGCACAAGGAGTGCACCTTGGACCATGTGTCCATAATAGAGGTGCTAGTAAAGAAACTATAGAGGGGCCATTTTGTGACTTAATAGAAGGAGAATATTCTTGCCTTGGTCACTGGAAGTAAGGCAGCAGCATGAAGATAAGAAACATCGGTTAGTGCAGCAGGCAGTGGATTTGATGCAACATCAGCTGCAAATGTTCTTCTGTGAACTTCTCTCAAGGCATGTACAGAGAGTTGCCACAAAAGCTCAACAAATCTGCATCAATATAGAGAGTGCAAAATATTACAGTTACAAACCAAAAACATGCCAAGTAACTTGATCTGCAAGAACTCAATGTACTTTGCATTTTTGCAGAGATATCTTTTGGACTTTTTTCTAAAAGTTTAAGAACTACACTAGTTATTATTCTGCAGTCACTTTCTTGATATTCTATATGATTGTCAGGCAATATGTACATTAGCAAACAAGGTTTGTTTTAAGGCACATCAAGCTTTAACCAATGAGAACATGCAGTCAAACTTCTTTACCTCGGCCCGCAGCACGTCGCAAGTGAAGAGACCCTGGAATTGCTCCGTGGCAGCGCCCCCTGCTGCTCCAGCTCGCTAATGATCCCTTGCACGATCTAAGTAACCAATTACCAGCAGAAATCCAGCCAAGGTCAAAGCACCGCAGCCAATTAATGACCAGAAAGTGTGAAATACCAGCAGAAAACCTCACCTTCCTGAACTCCCTGGACTGGGCGGAGTCGAAGATTGGCCATACCTTGTCGAAGTCCTGCGTTACGGCGAATGAAACCAAATCAAAGGTCAGGAAGCCCTAAAATTTCCCCAAACATCACGAAACCAAAAATTGACGAAGGGAGGGGATTGCCTTGGCAGACTGCGCGGGGCCGCGGAGCGAGGATAGGAGGAAGTAGAGGAGCTGCTCGCCGAGGCGAGGGTTGGAGTGGCGGAAGAGGCCGATGCGGGCGATGGGGGATGAGGGGGAACCGAGGACGGCGGGATCGAGGCCTAGGAGGAGGCAGTTTGTATACATCGCGCTCTCCAGCTCCGCCTCGCGCTCCTTCTCCCGATCCGTCGCCATGGTCGCCGGTTG
>JAZFNS010019999.1:39695923-39709875 GCA_037127165.1 Alloteropsis angusta | reverse complement strand
ATCTATTTTTATAATGGCATGGTGGGTAATTTTTGAGAAAACATAATAGATCTAATGGCTATGATGGTTTGAGTGTTTCAATTGATGGCTAGATATTTCGCTTTTTTGTGAGAATTTCTAGGATTTCTCTCTTTTTTCAAGGTGTCCACCTAGGATCCTAGGTGGATTCGCGTGGAGCAGTGGCGGACGCAGTACAGGGACATGGGTGTACAGATGTACACCCAATAATCCCCGTATAAAAATTGTTGTTAGTCTAGTACTAATACATATGCATATATTTTGTTGGGCCAACTTACATACATTTGAGCCCAAGTACATGAAACAACCCTGTCCACACTAGTCCCAGCAACCTTCTCCTACCAACTTCATGGGCCAACATTATCTGAAGGCCCAAGATCGAAATCGATCTTCTATGTTCGTGCAAACATTCAATTGCTTGATTAGTTCAGTTTTTTTATGAAAGATTAGTTCAGTTCGTGACTTTGTGTTTCATGCAATTGATTCATATTTGTTATTTGGTGCAATTGGTCATTACAAAACATATTTTGTTATAGTTTTAGGTCCTCCATTAAAAAAAAGGCAGTGATTTCAGATACTGGTAGAGTAGAGCGAAAAATAAATCTAAGAACGTCAATGCCTGTACGCCAAAATTAAGGGGGTGTTTAGATTTCTGCCTAAAAAGATTTCATACTATCGTGCCCCTCTCATAGAACATGTTTCTAATGACAATTTTTTCATCAAATTTCACCAGCTTCCCTATCTAAACACCCCCTAAGTGTATAAAACAACGATCAAAGCAATTCTCCTATTCGCTTGCTTTTATATATGAATTTCTTAGTTTTTTATGAAACGGTTATTTGGCGGTGATGTACACCCAATATGAAAATCCTGCGTCCGCCACTGGCGTGGAGGCTTCAAAAAGAGCCTCCAATTAGTAATAGTAAGATAAGATGAAAGTAGGCAGTTAGGTGATTATCATACTCTATTAGGGAACCCAATCATTTACTGAACTAACAAACAGTCATATGAATACTAGGATAGTAGGCGCGCTAACGCCGCGCCCGTAGAGCACCACAGTTANTCCCCGGTGACGGTGGCGGCGGTGATGGCGCGCCTCACGGCGCACCCGGGTGCCAGCGCGCGGGCATGCTGCGAGCTCTCACAGGGTAACCTTCCACCCCCACCTGTTAAGATTGATAATGTCATATAAGCTTGCCGTCCTCCTGTTGCCTTCATGTATTCTCATTTGCATTCCATAGTTTGGCTTTAATAAAGACTGCATCTTTCATACCATCTAGGTAGGTGCGCACTGGATTTTTGCTTTGCAGCGTTGATGTGTGCTTGTTTATGCGGACAGCCTGGGACGGAAATTCACTTGGGCTACTAAATGGGTGTAGAACTGTAGATGCATTTTTGCCATTGACTTGTTTCATCGTTTGAGACTAGTGTGGCTTAGAAATGGAATGCTGTTTGAGGCCAGTGAGTGAATATAGTTTGATTGTTCGTTGCACTGTTTCATTGTATTTTAATAATAAGAATTATGGTCATTAAACCAGTGTCTAATACAATCTCTTAGTACCACTGTTAGTGGAATTTCAAGCAATGCAGGGATGCACAATTGGTTGTATGTAATGTGTGCTTTTATTTTCTACTCTGATAACAAAGTCGAGCGGAACTGATTTAAGGAGATTAAAATTGGGATTTTATAGGGAGTGGGGAAGATGGTTGATGCCGGAGCCTGCACAACTTGATGGGGACCTTGCGTCCTAGAATGATGTAGGTCCCCCTTTCCCATTGTTTCCCTTTTTCCCATTGAATCTCAATTAATTGAGTATACTTGACTAGCTGTACGTTGGGAGTTGTTTTGGAAAAAAAAAGAAAGTACATATGTAAATACAGGTTTCTTGTTTGTCTGTTAGTACGAGGCCGCAGCGACCGGCCAACATTGCTTGGATGTGTTGCTCTCTATGGTTCTTCATTAACCTACCACCGCTTATGACCATTCATGAAGCATGAAAAGCCTACACGGATGTGGACTTATCTGTATCGACCGTTAGAGTTTGTTTTTATGCTAACTTCTTGAACTAAGTTGGCTACATTGTAAAACTGTTCCTTTTTTATTTTGTGCTCGAATACACTACCTAGAGAAATATATTTTCACAATATTGAAGCTTTAGTTGATTGAGGGTACGGTTGGGATTTGTTAGGAAACGGGAAAGATGGGTGATGCAAGAGAGGCCGTCCTAGAGCCTGACAAAGGTGCTGATTTGAAGCATGTATTCCTTTGGTAATCCTGATTTCTCATTCACCCTAATCTGAAATTTTGACAGAACTGGACCTGTTCGTAATTCACTGTAAAACATTTTAAATTTAATGGCATATCAGGATCATCCTGCAGTGTCAACCCATATAATGGTAATGTGACCTATGTTTAATGTCACTATGTTTAATGTCTTATTATTTGTTGGATATCTAATGCTTTTTGTTTGCAATCATTTCCTGCAAGAAAGGTCTTCCCCCTCAACTCTTTTCCATGAAACGCAGGAGAGCTATGTTTCAGCTCATTATAGAAGAAAAGAAACACTCACCAGCCTATCAAAACCAGGTCAAAACATGAAAAAGAATAGATGTGACCAAAACATGGCCAGATCACGACCTGACTTCTATTCAGCCAGTAGCTTCCAGAGCCCGCAATGTGCCACAGGCTCCACTTCTCCACTGATCTGCCACCCCCCCCCCTCCGGCCGCCCGCCGCCGCCGCCCCCACCCAAGAGAACTATGTTCAGCACCATAAAAATTGCAATGTTCCGTGTTCCCAAGTGATAAAAATGGATTTATTCAGCCCTTTATGTCGTTTCTTGACACTTCAAAGGTTTTGCTCTGTTGCTGGTATTTAACATAGTTCCAATTGTTTCAACTGTCTTTGAACTCACTTTTTTAACACTCAGTTTATTTGAGGTTTCTACTGTTTATATCAGTGTGGTACTTTGTCTTGTTGCTCAAATGTGGAGCACCAAGAATGTTCATTCGTATGCTTCCTGTGTGACCTGACAGGTTCTTCATTTTTGTGCGTTTATCTTTCAATTTTTGTATTCCAAGCCAAGGAGCCTTTTTAGATTTCTCCATTTGCAGTTCTTGATGTTACATATTATAGTACGATTGAGATTTCCCAAGCCTTTGCTTACCATTTGGTGCTGTTATCTTGCAGGTACTTGAAGCTGTTGTGTAGATTCCATCCTTTCGAAAGGATAAAAAGATGTCTTTTGGAAAAGCTATTCTGGCATTTCATCTACTGCAAAGTTAGAAGAATTCACCCAGCAATAGCCAGTTTCCTCCTTAGGTTTCTAGATTAGACTGAAATAAGTTTTATGCTATATGGCATGGCGTGTGCCCATGGATTTATATTTTCTTTACGTTATGTGATCAAATCACCGTCTGCTGAGATTCTTTTGTGTCAAATTTCAGTTGACCTGAAATTAAATGATAGTGTTACGGTCTTTGTACCCTTGCATGAAGTGTTAGCCCAATTCACATTGTCATTTTTTGGAGTTTACTTAAAAATCATTCGCTGATGAGGACACGAATCCCTGTTCTACATTCTGCGTGTTTACCCACTGTTCTATATTGCTTACAGTCAGTTGTTGGCCTCTGGAATATTGTCTCCATGACGAAACCATTTGCTTAGAAACATTCACACATCTCATACTGATCCTTACTTTCAGTTCAGTTTCTCAATGGCACAAGCACATAAATTCAGCACGAAACTACACACATGATACAATACAGCAACACACGATACAATATAACATAGCAAACCAGGAGGATACAATAATATAGCCAACTAGGACGATACATGAACTTAAGCCACCAGCACAAAACGACTATCAACCTTCCGCAGGACATGAGCTTAGGCCACCAGCACAAATCTTCCATGAACCTTCTGAAGGACATGGACAAGCATTGTCGGCATCCTTGCGCATTTCATCAGCTCAAAGATGCAAATGTGATCCTTGCGCAGCCTGTTGTCACGGATGAACTTGATCCAGCGGCGGCAGTTGAAGCCTCTGGTGCGGTTGGCATGGTAGTACCTGACATACCACTTCTCTTTACTCTTTGGTCTGAGGAGCAGGATATCATGGGATCTTCCCTGAAGGTGGTCTGCAGCAAATCCATGGTGGATGATCTGCATTGCAAAGGCATAACTGAATCAGCAGAGTGCATATTTAGACACATCTCATACACCAGCAGTATAAAGTTCACAATACTAACTACTGATGATTATGTAAATGGGAGTAGGCAGTTAGGTTTATTATGAAACCCAATCATTCACTGTAATAACAAACAATCATATGAATATATGATGTGTGACCAAAGAAATTTGGTCTGTTTCCTATCAAATCCAAGAGACACACTGAACAAAATTTTGTATAGAAGTGCAAATCAGAAAAGATAAAACAGAAATCTATGCAACTTTTTTTGTTGGGATCCTAAAAGCTAAATATATGAACTGACCAGCAAGTTGTTCTTGAGCCCAATATGTGTGCTTTGCAGGACAGCCACAAATGCTGGATTGCCTGGTTGAATCAATGCCAAACTGAATATTCGATTCCGTTCATCACTAGTTAGGTTGCTGGCAGACTTAGAGTAGTAGTAGCTGGAATCGGCAAGCCTGTCGTCGCTCTGCTCATCATCACTGGTTGCCTCATGCTTGATATGGTAGTTACTACTGCTTGGAGGTTCAAGCTCTTTGCCTGTAAAAATGTTCACCACTTATATAAACATGATAACTTGCATTTGAACTTGAGAAGGTAAAACACATTGTTGATTGTGAATGATGAAATCTGTTATAAATTTGATAACTGAATACACACAGCTTTAACCAACTCCAGTTAAATATCAAAGAACAACTTGTGAGAGCATACTGCAAATTTGTACTTTACTGCTTACTTGGTTTAGTCTTGCCACCCTTCTTTGAAGTAGAGGCCTTGTGTGAGGATCCAGCAAGGTGCAACGGCATTCTTAAATCATCAAAGTCACTTATGCAGTGCTCAGCTTGTTGATCCCTTATGCCGACAGAATGTTTGCGCATACAAGGACCATTTTTACCGTGGAAGAAACAAGAGACTTTCTCGCAGCCACTGGTGTCAAAGATCAGGACATCAAAGGAGTAGTTGCCACTGCATGTGAAGATGAGGAGGTCATTCTCTTGTAGTTCATGGGCTCTAGCAAAATCATCCCATCCCGACATGAACAACAGCTCATCCGCATTCTTGGCGACCTCGATGAGCCATGTTTCGCCGCTGGGTGCTTTCAGGTTGAACCCTTTGTTGATCTGCCCATTCAGGTTGCTCACAAATTTCTCTGGTATACTCTAACATAAAAACAGGGGATAGAGATGGCATACAATTAGGTTACCTTTAGAGTAGTATGGTGTCAGTAACTTGATTATGTCTCTCACATGAAGGGGTGTATGTCCAGTTAGTAGCTTAAATGGTCTCAGTAAAGAAAATCAGTGGCTAATGTTAACTATTGATAACTGTTATATAAAAAAATGATTTCCATACTCATCCTTGAGATTATGACCTAACTCTTAAGACCACATCCCTTTATTGTTATCTTCCTTTTGTAACATAAATCCAGTAACAGAACTAGCACATATTCTCCAACTTTTTTCACAAGCACAGTTAAATAATGCACAACATGAACTGCTAACAACTTGCCAGGACAATGGATACTTACAATTCCCTTTGCAAAATCCCCGGCCATGAGCTTGAAGAAGCGGACCTTGTCTGCACCCTTGTGCTCCAGGTAGCGGTGCTCCTGCCACTTCCTGCAGCTCTCACACCCCTGCCGAGCCATCTGCAAAGCAAACACAGAGATCTCACAACTCTTGCAAAGTTTATCTGGAAATGTATTTGTCGCAGAATCATTCACATTTGACGGATGGACGGAGAAGAAGGTCGAGAGAGAGTTCTCACCGTGCTCTTTACCTTACCTTGTTCACCTTGATGTTAACGAGGCAGTGTTTTGATGAGGGTGAGAGGAGTTGTTACTAGTTACTGTGAGATGGGACATATGCTTGGTCTTGGTTGGAGACTGGTGGACCAACTGTTCACGGTTGGTAGTCACTGACAAGTGGGGTCTCGCTCGGTTGCTGGTGCACTAGGACCCTTTTTTTTAAAAAAAAAAATGTTTGGGGGCGATGAGCACTAGGATGTTGTTTGCCTCGTCTTGGGGAAAGATAAAGTTGGCAGTAAGTGGGGTGAATAGTGAACAAAAACTTTATCAAGGTGGGGCGAACACAATTGTTTCAACTAGGTCGTCACGGTATGATTGTTTCGAAGAAGAATCAAGCAAAATCAGTGTTAACTTCAGACAATTTCCTGACCACAGCTGTTCAAGATCCAGACTTTTATATTTCCAGTTTCCAGAAAAACTCAGCTGAAAGCTACAAGCATTTGTAAAACTTCAACATATAAAAATGAAACTGAAGTCACGACAATACATGAGAAGCATACATTCAGGCTTCTACTGAACTGAACTGAACTGCCCCTGAATTCCTGAAACAACACTTTTGGACAGAGACTAGATCCCATACTGCTGAATCAGGAAGTCACCTTACATTCAGAGGACACAGAGCATCACTAGGCACTTCCTGTATCAGCTTCCAAATCTACTCCTACTGTCCAAGAACATAACACATACCGCAGAATCTTGATTCAGTGCTACTCCTGTCCTGGTACTACATAACACATACTGCAGAAACTACACCTTTACATGTGCATCCTACATGCCAACTCTTAGGGGGATACAGTACAACCAACATGTTATCCCACCAGAATGAACTGGCCTTTGGACTTTCTGATGACATGGATGGTCATCGTCACCATCCTTTTGCCCTTCACCAGCTCGAAGACGCAGATATCGCCCTCGCGGAGCTTGTTGTCGCGCACAAACTTGAAAAACGCCAAGTTTTGGAAGGATCGCATGTGGCGCGTGCAATAGTAGCTGACGGGCCACTTCTCTTTCCTGTTTGGCCTACGAAGTATGATAGCATGTGCTCTGTCCTCGAGATGATCAGCAGCAAATCTACAGGGGATGACCTGCACATATAAGATACAGTCAGCTAGTATTTCAGTGTTGTACTTGGGCTGAATATGATCTGATAAACCCCGCAAAAAAGAATATGATCTGATAATAATATGACATCAACAAAATACAGAGAATTGTAGTGTGGATGAAGATATCAATGTCCATAAAGTAAATAAGACACTCACACACATTTATTGTTAGTATAAGTTTTCCTTATATGTAGTGTGTTGGGCTTGGTGGAATTTAATCCTTGGGATATACAGTTAGCTCCATTTAAGTAGCTGAGAATTTTCGGTATTGGACTGTCACATTGTCAGGACACAGACTAAACAAATAGCTGCCATTTGGTATAGTTTCAGAAAAGTCATACTATCTATCATTTGAAAGAGGAAATCTTTGTAGTTCCTATTAACAAATCAAAACCTTCACTACTAAAAAGACTCCACACACTTAAGTTGAACAAATCAGGACTTTCATGTATGTATTGTATTCAATAATTTCATCTTCTCTAGTTAAACGAATAAACTCACCAGAGTGTTGTTTCTGCGCTGAACATGCTTTTTCATCAGAACAGTCACAAATGCAGGATTGTTTGGTCGGATGGAAGCCAAAGTTATTATTTCCTCCTTTTCCTCTTCTCTTAGTCGATTAGCAAACACTGAGTAGTAGAAGTTAGAGTTGGCACATTCGTCATCGCTATCCTCTTCACCAATTGCCGAATGCTTGACAATAAAGTTGCTAGTGTTTGGAGATTCAGGTTCAACTGACAAGGAAGATGCACATATCAGCTTATATATATTGGAAATGGCCAATGCATGCATATATTAATATAATACATTTCATGCACTAATTATTCAAAACAAACAAAACATGCCTAGTGTTGAACTGCAAACTTGTGGTAGTTGTACTCACTTGGTTTAGTCTTCCCACTCAATTTCTTCGAAGAAGAGGCATTGTGAGGGGATCCAACCAGCTGCTGTGATGCTAGCTTAGTCTTCCCACTCGATTTCTTCGAAGCAGAGGCGTTGTGAGGATATCCAGCCGGCTGTGGCGGTGTACTAGTGTCCTCAGAATCACTCGCAGAGTAATGCCCACCATGTTGACCCGCAATATCGTTGACATGTTTGTGCATATCATGACCAAATCGGTTGCCAAACATAGATGACACTCTCTCACAGCCACTTGCTTCAAAGACTAGGACCTCAAAGGAAGATTTGCCACAGCATGTGAAGAGCAGGAGATCATTCTCCTGCAGCTCATGAGCCTTAACGAAATCCTCCCATCCTGATATGAGGAACATTTCTTCTCCACACTTATCTACACTGATGTGCCATGTTTTGCCACTGGGCCCTTTCAGTTCAAATCCTCCAGTGATCTGCCCCTTGAAATTCTTTGCAAACTTTTCTGGTATGCTCTAGAGATGGAAACATAATTTCAGATGATGATAATGTAGTAACTAGGGAAGTTTTTGCTTCATAATCAACCTATAACAGTTATCTTGCCCACCCACCCCACACACACCAAAAAACAAATATTTTTTTGAGAAATACTGAAACGAACTTGTCATATAATGAATGAACGGTAGAGTACTAGAGTTCCTGCTATATTTTGAAAGAAAGAAAAAAACTAACTGAAACCTGGCAAGTGGACATGAGACTAAGATTGCATTTATATTGCTTACAATATATTTACCATCTAATAAGTAATAAGTGCTACTAGGTAAGATTAATATTTAGGTTCATATATACATGATATTTAATCTGGTTAAGTTCCTTTCAGTAACATATCTACAGTAATAGAGCACAGCGCTCACCTGAATCACAAGTTTTAAGACCTAAAAGAAGCACAACTTGTATAAGAAATGTATACCCTTGTTTTCTTTCAGTTTGTGGTTCCAAACACTGACAAATGTCTCCTTGGATTATTTCTTTCTTTTCCTGTTAACTTTTATTAAAAGCCACAGAAAAAATTAAATGAAATGAATACTTGCAAAGACAAATCTATTACCACTAACCATTTCGGCACGACAAATCTACACGCCAGTTTTCTGTATTCGGGGCAAGTTCGTAAAAGTTTAATTGCATGTTTTGCAGACCCACATCTATTCCAGAACGGTTTGAAAAAAAGAAGAAGGGACAGAGTAAAAGGCTGTGGACGCTTACAATGCCCCGGGCAAAATCTCCGGTCATGAGCTTGAAGAACCGGACCTTGCTCACATCCATGTGCTCCCAGTAATAGTGCTCTTGCCACTCCCTGCAGGTCTCACAGCCCTTCTCAACCATCTGCCAAAGGTGCATTCACAGAAATATTTCGTCAGAGGATCAGATGCAGAAGAGGGACGCGAGATAGAGAGTGTTTTTACTGAAGCCTGGCCATGTTCTTGCTGCATCCTGCGAGTCTGAGCTTCCTAGGTNAAGGTGAAGCTGAAGCTGTCCCCCACTTGTTGATGTTAACGAGAGGGAATATGTGTGTGTCTGAGTCTCTGAGATGAGGGTGACCGGAGTGGCTACATGATATACAGCACAAAGATTTCCTGGGAGTAGGCCACCTGTCCAGTACAAGCACATACTGGTGGACCAAGTGTTTGTAGACCTCGGCCACTGTGATGTGGGCCACCGAGGAAGGTTCACGGCCGGGGCAGAGTTTTTTTACCTCATATGGAAGAGCGGTGAAAGCAGACAGTAGTGGAGTGAAGCGCTGGACAGGACAAGATTTGTCTGCTCTTTTGGGTAACTTTTATTATATGAATTTTGATAGTACATATATTTAGTAGTATAAATATTGTTGTATTTTTTTATAAAGTTGATCAAAGATCAGGGGCGGAGCCAGCAAAAAAAGCCACCGATGTCAGCTGTACTGAGCATACATAGAACTACAGTGCGCAAGATTAATTCTCCATTGACTTTCAAAAATTCGTTGCTGTCAGCTGACAACATTAAAGAAGCCTAGCTCCGCCCCTGTCAAAGATAGAGAAGTTTGACTTGGAACAAACCTTATAAAGTTGATCAAAAAAAATTTGTCAAGTACTATTCAATTCGAAAATTNCGTTCGCGACAACAAGTTGCAGGAAGGGGACGCCGGCGCATTCGAAGCATCAAAGAGCGAGGGGCGAGTGACAGTGACGGTTCATCCTCTTCAAGGAAGCTATAAACCACAAGGTGATGCAGTACTGAACTATGCACATTCCAACCTTCCACAGTTGTACCTCTGAACTCTGTTGGCGATTCACAGTGTTCTGGTGCTTTTTTTAGTTCTTTTATGCTAGTCCATACTACTCTATACTACTATACTGGTGTAAAAAGGACTAGTATAAAAGAATCACACAGATACGGTTGAGGTTAATTATATACTACTAAAGACTTTAACTATGGTATAGTAGTATATACAATGAGTAATAGTAGTATATATGTATTTTGGTAAAAAAAAATAATGCCGTAATTGAAATATTTATATTTCAAAAAAATAAATTTGATTCTTGATATTTTCACAATTCCAATCTCTAATTTCATTTTCATCCAAGTAAAATTACTAAACTACCCCTTGCTTATGAGGATTTATGATATATAGCACTCGTTTATAGTATGGAGTACCATAAAAAAGCTTTATTTTTTTTCCTCTAAGTTGTCTGAGTATGTCAATGGAAGAACTTAATGCTATCATCTACTCTATACCAGTTCTTTTCATTCTCGGTCTTTAGCTTCTTCCAATTATTTGACACGCTTAACAAGATTCTTCCAATTATTTNGACAAGCTTAACAAGATTTCAGTCTAAACGACCGAGCAAAAGAGTTAAACACAACTTATTGGCATCATCTCTGCTGGATAAGAATCATGATTCATCTTTCTTTCAAGGTAATTTCAGAGTTTTTACTGTATTCAGATGGTGCAGCAACTTCTGCTCATAAAATGCACATACCATCCTAGCGAGCAGCACGACATTTAAACATCAAGTCTTGTGCAAAGCAAGTTAGGAGAATAGATTAAAGTCTGCANTATGAACTGAATCCTGAAAATGCTCATACTCCAAACAGTCACACGAGTGAAGAAATTAGTAAAGACGATTACATTACATTGTAACTGAGCGTTAAGAAATCAGTCCAACCGAACCCATTTCCTATCTCAACTCACATAGAATTCGACTTCAACATTTGGTCCATACATCCTGCGGACCTTCTCACATACCTCCTTTGTTTCTGGAGTACTGGATGTCATATACTTGAAGACCAACTTTTTGAGGAATGTAGCATTGCATCTGGATACCAGCTCCACGAATTCCAATTCTTGATGAGAAATTTTGAAGGAACCGATTTCTACCTCATCAAGTGAACTGAGATTAATGTTATCAATCCTGCGACTCTGTTCCAAACGACAAGGGCAAGATGATGGGCAGGTACACTTCTGTAAATAAGGAAAGCCAATATTAATGTACTAGTGGATAATATAAACGAAAACGCATCTCATTTCCCTTTTCTTATCATCTGATGTGATGCTTATTTGACACTAAATTAAGCATAGATCCATTGAAGAACTCTACAACCCTGACTCCCTGAGTGCCTCCTTTTGTAGCAAAAAATATTAAATGGTCCAAAAAACAGTGATCAAAGAAGAAAAGGCCACTAGCACGAGCATGAATCTTCACATTGCTTAAACGGTTTATATAACATAACAGAATTTCAAATATAATCAATAAACATATTCATAACCTCATCAACCTCTAGTAAAAAAACAAGGGACTCAATTCTCAAATAAACAATGAAAGGTCGCAATCAATCAAATTACTGATTGACTAAAGTTAAGGAGATTCACATATAAGGTAAAAGGCTTAGAAATTACCGATGAGACATTGGAGTCAAAAAAATGCAAGGAAAGCTTCCTTGTACTGTTGCATCTCCTCAATAGATGAATAACTGGTGCCAGGCCATGGTCATTCTCAAATAAGGATATGCTCAAGGTCTTACACTTGGGCAGCCTTTTTATATCATTCAAGAAGCTTTCATACTCCACTATTCCCTGTCATGAGTAGACACAATATAATCACTTGACTATCAGAAAAATCAATTCCTTCCGAGGAAACTGGTTGATAGCAACGCACAAGAATGAACAATTGTAGTTTCAAGACGTCCACTTCATTGAACCGCCGCATCATGGAGAGTGCTGGAGACTCTCGGCAATTTATTTGGAGCAGCCGCAGGCTTTGGGGAATATCAGCAAAATGATAGTTACAAGGGTCGTAGTCACTGTCATGCAAAACTAACATGGCAAGCTTTGGGGCAGAGATATGGGCCTCAGCGCAGCGAGATAAACACAGCTCTTCCAGTCCTGGGGCAACAACCTCTAGCCGCTGTGCGTTGACATAGAACACTAGTGACTGCAGTGAGTCTGAACGTATGGAGACATTGGCGTCAGCAACCAGCGTAACGCAAAGGTCCAGGTTGCTCAGGCGTGGGCACTGCGTGCACACAAGGGTTGTGAGCTCGCTGCCTTTCATATGGCATTGGTATATCACCAGCACCGTCAGAGAAGCGAACAAACCCATTGGCTGGAGCAGGAGCCACCATTCTCTTGGGAGAGAGAGCTTGATCGTCTCCGCTCTCCCGCACGGGGAAAGCTCAAGGCCCGGCTCTTCCATGCCAGGCTCTTCCATGCCAGGCGTAGATATCGAACAGAAGAGGCGGAGTTCGCCCGACACGCGGCCCGCCGCAAAGCGCAGCCACGGCGCGACGCGCCCGACCGTTATGGGGAGGCCAGGGTCAGTGGACAGGAAGATGCTGAGGCGCGCGAGGGTCGGGGCCAAGCAGCCGGCGAGAGCGCCGTCGACGGTGTCCAGGAACGTGGCCGGCGGGGCCGGCGGCGGCGCCTCGAGGCCGATGTCGAGGAGGATCTCGGGCGCGTGGGCCCAGACGGGGCGCCAGCGGCGCGAGAGGACGCTGGTGCGCGCGGCGGCGCGGGCGGAGCGGAGGCGGACGAGGATGCAGTGCAGCAACTCGTCCGGGAGGGCGCTGATGAGGTCCTCGCCGGAGCCGCCGCCTTGGGCCTCGTCCATGTGCGGCGGAGGAAGCGGGTCGGCTCCTGGTAGTCTAGATCGATTAGAGATTGGAGAGCATCTTCCGATTTGGGTTTCGGGGCGCTAGGGTTTGCGTGCTTTGGGGAACGGGGACGAATCGCTCCAGCGACGAAGACGAGCGACGAGGACGGCGGTCTCGGAGGCTCGGACACGGTTGGGCTTTTGGGCCGGTAGGGCCTTTTTATTCGGAAGGGCCCGGTGGCCGACATATATCCTGTAACATTCCGGTCGCAGGGAGGCCCCGAGCTACTGTAGACGCGATTTTTCTTGCTGGGCCAACCGTGTCTGCGTTTCTTGCTTCGCCGGCCCGTGTGGCCACTTCCAAGCCCGTGTCCCGTAATAAAAAATTCGATGCACGTTGGGAGCCTCTAGGTTTTCTGTAGCCGCTGCGTGTTTCCTCTCGGCCGCCGCTCTCCTCAGTCGCATCGTTGTCTCCAGCTACAGCCCCTCCTCCTCCGGTACTCTCCCCCTTCTCCCTCGCCGCCGCTGGAGGGATTCACCTGGAGGCCCGCGCGGCTCCTAGGATGACGGCGGCGAGGCTTTCTCCCAGGTGGCCGCGTCCCCCCTTCTACCGCGCACGTGGGTGGAGCTCGGTGGCATGGGCGACGCCGGATGCGCGAGCCCTTTCGCCAGTGATGAGGGGCACCGGCGGCTGGATCCGTGTGCCCCGCGAATGGATCTGTGTTGCGGCGCTGGCCCCTTTCTGTGGAAGCCTGCGCCGGCGGCGACCTCTACGATGGACGGCGGTTCGGCTGGGAGGCACTGGGTCGCAAAATGACAAATGGGCGGCGGCCGT
>JAZFNS010019999.1:39543240-39555884 GCA_037127165.1 Alloteropsis angusta | reverse complement strand
AATTTTGAATTAAACAAAAAAATCAAATTAATGAAATAAAATCATTGAATATAGTAAATGAGAGGAAAAAAATCCAAAATTGCAACATAGAGTATATTGTATCATACATGAATCAACAAAAAAAGTTTGCAACCATTCATATGAAATATGGAGGCAATGTTTGTCGAGTGCCACCAAAAACACTCGGCAAACATGGATGTTTTCCGAGTGCCAAGGCGAGGACTTGGCAAAGAAGGATGTTTGCCGAGTGCCTAGCCTGGAGCACTCGGCAAACGGCTTGACACGTGGGGCCGGCCCATGTTTGCCGAGTGCTGGGCACTCGGCAAAGGCCAGGCCCGTTAACGGCCGTCCGGCCCGCGCACCGGTCCGGCCTGACACGTGGGGCCGGCCCATCTTTGTCGAGTGCCCCTGGGCCTGCACTCGGCAAAGGGCCAGGCCCGTTAACGGCCGTCCGGCCCGCATGACGGAGGCGGCCTGGCAGGTGGAGCCACATCGGCTTCGCCGAGTGCCTTGTGGACGGCACTCGGCAAAGCTTCGGCACTCGGCAAAAGTGCTCTTTGCCGAGTGCCTGGATTTCGCCGAGTGCTGGCCTGTGCACACTCGGCATATAGCATGTTTACTGAGTGCCCAAAATTTCGCACTCGGCGAAGTATTTGGCACTCGGTAAATATGGGGTTTCCCGTAGTGATTCATGGGTGCTGAGGTAAAAAGATGTTACGGTTCGTGAAATGATTTTGCACGTATGTCGTGATCTCTCCGGTTCCTTTCACAGGTACAAGAGAGAATTACAGTTGGTTCAAATTTCCTCACAACTCATGATCATGTTGAGCTTCCCTTCTTTGATGTCTGATTGGCTTTGCAAGATCAGTGTGAGAGACCCTTCATCGACAAAGCTATACGCTTGACATATGTGTTTGTCAGCAGTGTTGGGATTAGTCCCACATTGGTTGTGGGGGAGAGCTGAACCAGCTTAAAAATAGAGGGAGTCCCTCAAATCTTGGGCTAGCTTTTAGGGTGTAGCAAGACTTTCTCCTAGTGTGGGCCGGTGGGGCCAACTCTCTTGTTTTTGGGCTGACAATTGGTATCAAAGCCGGGGGTGGTGTAGGTCTGAAACCCATTGGACTGCGGGTGTAAGGCTTGTGCTCGTGTGTGTGGAGCCGGTCAAAGCTAAGGGACACCAATGTTGCGTCAGCAAGTGACGTATGTGTGGAGCCGGTCAAAGGTAAGGGACCCGATGTTGCGTCAGCAAGTGACGTACTTGACATAATGCACAAGTGAGACAGTACCTCCTCGCCAGTTCTTGCTATTTAAGCCTGCCCATATTTCTCTGATTCTCCTCACGACTTTTATGTTTTTGCTCAATGAACAAATGACATGCTGTGTTGCTTAAGCCTGTTCATGTTTCCACGATTTTCATCGGTGGTTTTGCCCATTTTAAATGTCTGGACTCATTCAAATTAGGCACCATACCATATGAAAAACAATGTTCAGGTTTATGCTTTGTTAGACCATTGAACTATTCTGGTTTTCAATAGTATAATAGAGGAATACAGTACCTGATAAACTCATTGGTTAGTAATCAGTTTAGCACTACTGCAAGAGTATTTAATATAATAATACTGACAGTAACATAATTGCCCTCACGAACTGCAAAGACTTTTCAAATAAGTTAGCCATGAGTTCAATGTCGCACAAGCATAAACTGAACTCTAGAGAATGAAATGAACCTAATTGTCTTACAAATATCTTCCCCAACAAACTTCACACTACCAAAGAAAAATCTCTCTCACAGAATGCGCTTTCCAATGGATTCTATCCCAACAAACTTCACACACTTCACTTATTTAAACACCCCCATAGTTCTTATAGTTCATTTTAGTCAAGGTTGACATGAAAGATTGCGCTGCTTTCTGGCTTGCAGTTGCTGCACATGACTACAAGAGAAAACATCTACTTTAGATAAAGCATATGAGGCGCTTTATGTTTATGTCACAAGAAAGGATGCAATGGATTAAAACTAGCCTCTCCTGTAGGCTATTTAAGGGCTCAATTGTTCAAATCAGGACTATAAGAAAATCTGTGGTTTGAGAATGGCAGAAAGGATGATCGAGTTTCTCTGTAGCCTCCGATGGTTCTTTTAATGTATGAATTGCAGGCTGAAGCTGCCATTACATATAAATATATTTTGTTTCCCTTCTTCCAGTTTCAGTTGGGAGAGAACTGGCAGCTGTCTCTACCAGTCATCCATCACCATTGCATCTCCGTATCATTTTTCTTGCTCATTATTTGCATGAATCATCTACTCACGGGTGTGCTAGTGATTATTCACGGATGGACTATGCGGGTTTATAAGGGCAGGTCACGAGTTGATCACTTCCATTTGCTAATATGGAACACTCGTTAGGAATTTGCTTGAATCATGTTGTTATGCTTTTGTTTTGGAGAGTACTACCGGTTTGATTGTATTATTTGCAATATGATAATTTATTTGAATCATATATCCAATCTATCCATATTATTTTGTATTTGCTTGAATTATATAAATAGCCATGACTCTATTCACGCCTTATTACTCATATTTGGTGTCTTAATTAATATGTTTTTGGTCTAAAATTTTATTGTTTTTATAATTTATTTTGCTCTCGTAGTAACGCACTGGCACAAACCTAGTACTTCACAAATAAGAAGTCTTCAAAGGACCCGACTACTATTTATTGATCAACTTCTCAACAATATTTCTGTTCATTTTACCTAAAGTCCATTTACACAACCATATGGCAAGCTTAAGAAATCACAAATCAGATGAAACAACACAAACAGCCACTTGGCTCCAGATGGCAAATCTTGTTCTAGATCGATGCCTCTTCTTCATGCAGTGGTTCACCTTCACCTTCGTGTAGTGCGGGGAAGAGGGGAAGCCGGACCATGGAGCACGGATAAACATGTGTAATGTTAAAGTTGTACAGGTCCCTCTGGTACACCTTCTCCACCTTTCTGCTGTTGAATTGCATGTGAACGAAGACACCACTGGGATGCAGCTCCAAGAACACGAACTCGGCGTTGTCCCCGACGCCGGCCACCGAAGCAACAGCGGTGTGCCCGGCCTCGGGTTCCACTCCGTTCTCCACAAGATGGCCGCATGTCTCGCGCAGGGAGATGGAGTCCCTGAGCATCCACTCGCCGGCGCCGTGCTCATCCATCCGGCGGAGCCAGACGCAGAGCTGGTCTCCATTGAGACGGAAGAGGTAGAGTACAGGGCCGTCTCCCCGGCAGGGAACAAGGTTGCCGTAGTACTTGTACGCCACGCCTTCGGGGAGGTCGATGACGAAGAACCTCGCGGTGGCCATGTCAAGGCCGAGGATGTAGCCCGCCACGGCCACCGAATAAAGTTTGCCGGCGGCGAGAGTAGTTAGCATGGGGATCCTTTCCGGCGACCTGGGGAGCACTGCCTCGGCGGAACAGTGGACGGTCCAGGCGCCGGACCGCAGGACACCCACCAAAGCAGTGACTTTGGGGCCACTGTGGTGGAGATGTAATCTGTAGCACGAGGCGTCGTCGCTGCCGTCGTCGGGAAGGAGCATGGCCTGGAGGGACCGGAGCTCGGGCCAGGTGGGCGGCAGCGGCGGGAGCTCGTCCATGACCCGGTCAGGGAACCGCAGCGGGTCGCGCACCCCGAATCTCCGTGTGCCGTGCACGGTCTCGGAGAAGTCAAAGAGGATGCGGCTGTCCCGGCAGTCCCAGATCCTGGACGATTGCTCCGGGAAGGCGTGGAACCCTGAGTTGCTGGCACGGCGGAGGGCGTCACTGAGCTCGCGGTCCGGAGGCTGCGGCGTCGGCGTCGGCATCGGAACGAACTCGTTTCGCAGGACGCAGTCGCCGCTGATGTAGAAGCCGAGGAGGCGGCGGGGCGGGTGGAGCGCGTGGAAGCGGCGGAGGAAGTCCCGGCCGGAGGCGACGCGCAACCAGCGGTTGGACACCAGAGCGGCGTGGACGAGGGTGTTGGGAGAGTCGACGCGACGGAGGATCTCCCCGAGGAGATCCTGCTCACCCAGCACCCTTGAGGCGGACATGGCGTCGTCCACCGGCAGCGAGGAAATCTTGGTTCGTGGGCGGACGGATTTCTCCTTTACCACGTGAGTGACACGGCTTGTACAATGCTGCTCTTCTTATCTCACCAGGTGATGGGCTGATGACTTTCTGTTATGGCCGCCTCCTTTGACAAGAGGGCGGTAACCATTTCCCAAGACAACTTTGCACTGATATCTCTCAAATCTCAATTCTTCAAGGTACAGGCCGAGCAACCTTTTTGGACCCCGATATGATAGACCTTCTGCGCCGATGAAAACTGCGTCGTCTTGGCTGCGGCGGACATCTTTCTTCTACGGTGACGCGGTTCCCTCCAAGGTCCGAGCCTCCACGATCCATGCTGTGGGCCCTGTCGGCCCATGCATTTTTTTTTCACAGGGGCTTAATGGCTTATGCCAAAATTTCATTACTACTCACTTCTTTCTTTTTTTTTAAAGAAAGCAGGAACACTGCTATGTCATTTAAGGAGAAGAAGCAAGCAAGTTCTTACATAGTTGATATTACATAAATTAAACAAGCTCAGACTCAAAAAACTAGATTGTAACATAAAAGAAGAAAGAAAACACAGTCAAGGGGGCTCAGGCGCCCCGCAAGCAATAAGACGAAGCTTCGTCTCTTCCTTTGATCAGTTGAAAAACCCTCTCAGGTGAGGCAGTGGTTCCCTAAGACCCTTCTATTCCTTTCTTTCCAAATGTTCCAGGTGGTATAGATTAGATAAGCAGCTCTTTTGCGCATCTCCTTCCTAGAAGCACTCCTCACCGCATCATTCCACCACTCCTCTAGACTGCATTCCCTTGATGGCATCTTCACAAGACCTTGAGACCAATCCTCCATGAGTTTCCAAACTTGTTGCGCATAGACACTGCAGACAAAGATGGTTTGCCGATTCCGGTGCTTGATCACAAAGATTACAAATTGGGTCACAAGGCCAGTGGCGCTTCAACAATCTGTCTACAGTGAGCAACCTGCCTTGAACCAACAACCAGGTGAACAGGCGAACAGGCGATGCTTTCCTTCTGCCTGCGCTTTCCAGATAGCCGTCGAATTAAAAGTGCAGAAGGAGCCCCTAAGTTGAACTTAATAAGCCGGTTTAGCTGTATACAGCCCATCGCTAGTCCAGCGCCACTTTATTTCATCAGGGACATCACTAAGCTGAATTACCTGCAGCATGGAGAATAGGGAAATGAACTCAGCCATCTCTTCTACCGTGGACATTTTCCAAAGACCTCTTGTCCAGTTCTGGTTCTCCAATTCCTCTCTCACTTTCAAGTGTTTTCGCCAAGCCAGTTTATAAAGGATAGGAGCTAGGTCTCGCGGCGCGGCACCCTGGAGCCAAGTCGATTCCCAGAACTCAGCCTTCTTCCCATCACCGAGAGTAACAACAATACATGATCTCNAGCTTTCTGTCCAATTCAGAGACAGGAACAGGCTGTCCTACCCACGGTCTCTCTGGATCAACCCACTGAAACCAAAGCCAACGGGGCCTAAGAGCGCGGCTGAACAACTGAAGATCAAGAACCCTCAGACCCCCATAAGACTTGGGTTGTTTTACATTTTCCCAGCGCACAAGGCAGTGGCCTCCACTAACATCCTCCTTTCCCTTCCACAAGAAGCCCCTTCTAATCTTGTCAAGCCTTTTGATCATCCATTTTTTTGGTGCAAATGCAGTAAGGAAATAGATAGGCATCGAGAAGAGTACTGAACTCAAGAGTTTTAATCTGCCTGCTCTATTCATGAAGCGGCCTTTCCAAGCAGGTATTCTATTGGCCACTTTGTCGATTATGGGCTGCACATCAACTCTTCTAATCTGCCTTGTTTGAAGTGGTAACCCCAAATAGGTGCAAGGGAAGTTCTGGGTTGGACATGGAAAGTGCTCCATGATATCCTCCAAGTTTAACCCATCACATCTGATTGGATAGCCTGCACATTTATTTCTATTGATCTGTAGCCCAGAAGCTTCACCGAAAATATGGAGGATTTGTGCTGTTACCTGTATTTCTTCTTTGATGGGGTTCAGAAAGACAGCCGCATCGTCAGCAAACAGACTAACTCTGAACTTTGCTGATTTATCACCCAATGGTAAGAGCAGACCATCTCGTTCTGACCGTTGGAAGAGCTTGTGGAGTGGCTCCATAGCAAGGATAAATAGCATTGGCGAGATGGGGTCACCTTGTCGCAACCAACGGTAATGCTTGAACCAGTGGCCTCTTACTCCATTCAGAATTACCGCAGATGAGCTAGCAGCTAAGAGAGTTGAAATCCAGCTCCTGCACCTAACCCCGAAACCATACTGTTCCAGTACTTCCAACAAGAAATCCCACCGCAATGTGTCGAAAGCTTTGGCCACATCAAGCTTGAGGAAGAGCCCTGGTTTCTTTTTCCTGTGTAGCCCTTGGATTAAATTTTGTGTACAAAGAAAATTGTCATGAATGGATCTCCTCTTTATGAATGCACTTTGGGCTCTTGAAACTAGATGACAAAGCTCAGGTGCCAGTCGGTTTGACAAGATCTTTGAGATCAGCTTACCAATGGAATGAGTAAGGCTTATGGGTCTATAATCCCCTACAGATTTTGCATCAACCTTTTTAGGGATTAGAATTATGTGGGCAGTTGACAAAGTGTTGAAATGCTGCCCATGCTGCTGAAAGAAATAATGCACGGCCCTCATCAGATCATCTTTAATAATGTGCCAACTTTTCTTTAAGAAAACTCCCAGGTATCCATCAGGCACGGGTGCTTTGTCCCCAGCTATCTCTTGGATCACAGCCAACACTTCTTGTTCTGTTATCTCCTCCTCTAAATGAGATAGGTCTCTTCTAGGCAGACCAATCTCCTCCCAGTTCAGAGTGCTACTCCTTTGCAAGGGCTGGCCAAAAATGGTGCTAAAGTGGTTATATACCTCCTGCTCCTTGTCCTCATGAGAGTAGCAAGTTCTGTCTCCATTCTGTAAGGAATGAATCATGTTTTTCCTTCTTCTTCCTTTAGCATGCAGATAGAACAGCTTGGAATTGGCCTCAGCTGCTTGGATGGAAGATAGACATGAGTACTGTTTAGCTCTGAGTTTGGCTCCAGCTGACATACCCAAAATCTTGAACTTGAGCTCTCTTTTGAATTGGATTTCCTGCTGGCTTAACTGCCGAAAGTCCTGCACTACATCAAGAATTCCCACCATCTGAATAGCTACAGCAAGAAGTAATCTGTTGTTCCCAATGATGCTCTTAGCCCATACACGCAAAGCTTTACTGGTACGCTGCAATTTGGTATGAATTCGAAGGAATGGATTGTGGAGCTGCAGTTCCCTCCCCCATGCATCCTGGACCACTTCATTGTATCCTTGCAATCTAGGCCAGAATGCCTCGAACCTAAAACCAGTGAATCTTCTGACATTAGGTCTTCCCACAATAAGAAGTGGGCAGTGATCAGATACTCTAGAAGACAAAGCCTGAAGGCAAACATCAGGCAACATAAAGTCCCAATCCACTGAACAAAAAGCTCTGCCGATCCTGGTTTGGGTTCTGTCGTTTGACCAAGTGAACCTTCTTCCTCTCAATTGCAGCTCTCTCAATTCCAGATCCTGAACTACGTCTTGGAAGGCCCCCATAAGCCTCCTGTTGAGATTGCTATTGCTCTTATCTGAAGCCTGAAGAATCAAGTTGAAATCGCCAATAATTAGCCATTTATCACACACACTTGGCTTGATCCATCTGAGTTCCCCCAAGAATTGAAGCTTTTCCTGGTCCCCTTGCGGCCCATATACTGCTGTCAAAGACCACTCTGTATTGCCCTGGGCCGTCACAACTTTGGCTGTTACAGTGTGTACTCCCACTTCAATATCTGTCAATCTGTAATGAGCATCATCAACTGCCAACATAATTCCCCCACAAGTTCCAACTGCAGGTAAGACCACAAAATTGTCAACAAATCTATCACCCAAAGTCTCACTGACCACATTTCTATCACAGAGATCCAGCTTTGTTTCCTGAAGACTGACAATGGTTGCTTTGGTGTCAGACACAAGGTCCCTGACAACCTTTCTCCTGGCTGGGTTATTAAGACCCCTCATATTCCAATTTAGAAGGATGCACTGTTGTTCAATCATGGGAAACAAAGAGACACACCCCTCCCCCACCCGAAACCTAGTTCATTGCACGAACTGGACAGAGCTACAACACACACAGAGGCCCTCCACACACACCAGGCCCAACACTACACTAACACTAAAGCACTAATCATGGAAACAAAGATACACAGGCTCCAGGCCGAGCCCACACACACACACTCTTCCATCCAGTGCACACTAATCTTCAGCATCAGCAGCCAGGGCCGCTAGCTTGTCAACTTCACCATCTAAGGGCAGCCCAAATATTTCCCAAATATTTCCCTCATATTTTGCACCATATCCTCTTGCATTGGCACAAAGAATTTCTCTCCAAACTGTTGCTGCGCTTCATCTGACAGTGGCTCATTCTCTCCCAGCAAACCAGAGGTGCGGAGCAGCAGAGTTGTTGCTTTACCATCCACTGATACTGCAATGTTTTTCTTGTTTTCCTTCATCTCCTTCCTTTCCCCGTTTCCTTGAGCAGGTGCTGCACACCTTTTTGTGTGTGGCTTAGCTTTTGGGATGGGGTTGCCCAACAAAGCCCTTTTGAGAGGCACCGCAAGACAGGCCACCCCTCTTGCTGCCGCTCTATGAGGGGCTAAATCCTTACTGATCTTCAAACAGTCCCCAGTTTCAGCCAGTATCCTTCGCCCAAAGGCAGAATCCAGCACTTCAGGAGCATCAACCTCGATAGGAGCCAGTTCCTTGCACTCCAAGATAGGAGCTTCCTGGATAGTTTGCTCAAAAACCACCTGGCCATCCTCCACCGGCTCCAGAACAATAGCAGTGTCCTTCAAAGGAATAGCGAGAACCGGTTTTTCCTCTGCCACAGTTCCCCCAAAGCTAACAGGAACTGCAATCTCCAACTCATCAACATCCAGCTGCTCCTGAACTTGAGAGGCTTCTAGGAACACACTCGGAGCGTCCACGAAATCTGGCTCATGTGGCGCCCCGTCATCGTTGCAAGCTTGAGTAACTTCCCTCACACCTGATCCCCCTCTTGACATCATGCTGGCTTCTTCTTGCATAGGATCTACTTCTTCAGTGCGCACAACAGGAACAACAGAATGCAGCGTGAAAGGATCTGGTTCAGTGGCGACTGGAGCCACACCAAACACGTCTTCTTGATCTGCCAAGCAACCTTGCCTCCAGTAGTCCGGCCTGATCTCCTAGATCCTCCATCATTGTAGTGTCTGGTGCCATGGAAATCATCGGGTCCCCCAATGACATTGTTCCTTCCAACCCCGCCATGCAGATCGTGAGGGCCAGAGGGCAAAAACTGCCTCAAGCCCCTAGCGCCCCCGACGCCGCCAGATCCCCCTGCTCCTCCGCGCGGTGGTGACCGATCCCGCCGAGCGCCTAGTCTATCATGCACTTGCACACAAGGAGGATCAAGGATCCTGTTAGGTTGCCCCAAATGCCACACATACCTGTGACGCTCCGGCCACTGAATCATTGGTTCATCAAAGGGAATGCCATTGATATCGCTTTCGAAACTCCCACCAGAGGGGCTGCCTGGGATGGGGGAGAAATCTTCCACCCGATCAAGATGAATGAGCACCTCATATGAAAGCAGAGACATTTCTTCAGCACGCGGTGTTGGCAAATGTGGGTTTCCCTCATTCAAGTAAAAGCGTTCATCAGGCAGCTCCAACGGTTTTTCCAGCTTGAGAGTACCTGTGATCCCCAGAGCCTCCAGGTCCTTGCACCAAATCCACAGTATAAAGCACCCTTTCTCATCTTCAGTTTCCCTAGTCAGATCGACTTCATCAACGAAGGATTGGCTAGGCAGCAGATGCATCACTGTTTCCACTTGGTGGGCGTGCTCAGGCACCCCCTCAAGGCAGACCCGAGCTCTATAGAACAGCTTGCTCACCGCCGCCGCCGCGCGCACCTGACGATTCCATGGCATGAGATGCAACGAAGTACGGCCGACGGAGAGGCTACCTCTTGCTCTTGCAGCATTGCGGAGCTCCATGCTCTCAAACTTCAGCAGGAACATGGTGGTGGAGATCCTGGACACAGAGAGAGCGTGCTCCGGGATGCGGAGTTGAAGTAGAGCATCCCGGAGTACCAGATCGCAGGATAGCAGCGCCCGCGCATCGCGTTGAACGGCGATGAGCCCATGCAGCTGATGGTCGCGCTCCGCCTCACGAATCGCGACAGAACGCGCCGCGCAGGCCACCACCCTGTCAGGCCGCCGCTCCGCATCTCCGAGGACGAAGTCCATCCCAACCAGCTCGGGTTAGGGGAAGCAGCTGGGGGACACGAACTTCCTAGGGAACTCGAGGATACAGATCTCCGGAGGGGTGGAGGGGCAGCAGGGCGGGGACAGCTTCTCACCTTGTGGCCTGAGCGAGAGCAGAGGATGCACCTAGGGGGGTCTCTGCAGTCAGCAATTCGATGGTCCTGAGCCAGGCAGTTGAAGCACCTACCCACAGCCTTCGTCTTCAATAGCTGGCTGTAGTCATTGCTCCCCAACGGCCCACCTCCAAGTTTGTCATGAATGCTCGCTGGCTTGGCGCCTTAGCGGCCCCACGCCGATGGCCTGGCAGGGTGCCTTGGCTTATGCTCACACCATTCCTCTGGCCGGCTCGAAGGATCAAAGCGTGGCTTGAAGGAACGCACGCCTGTTAGCACATCTCGGTAGGAAGGCTGCCTGTTTGAAGAAATGCCAGAACGCGGCTGCACAGGCACAACCCCAAAATCCAGCTGCTTGAGCTGCGATTTGTGAAACCCATGACCAGACCTGCTGCTAGTAGCCTCCGTCCTGAAAGCGCCCCCACCCGAACCCTCTGCAGAGGAACCGCTCGGGCAGTAATGGAGATCCCTCCCTGTCTCAGAGCTAGGAGCACGGGGGAATCCCATACGGGGGCAGCTGCGAGGCGTTGGGCAGCGGATCCAGAGTGGGGGGCGCGGCCGGTGGGTCACCGGGCCGCCGATCTGGTGAGTGGTTCGCCGCCGGTGGGTCACCGGCCGACGGGTCCGGTGGGTCACCGGCCGACGGTTGTGGTGGGGTGGTCGCAGTCGCTCCCCGCGGGGGGAGCAAGGAGGACATATTCGCTTTTCCTCCCCCGGAGGTACTCCATTACTACTCACTTCTCAGTAACGAAAACGAAATCACAAGGATCGATCGCCCCATGCATGCCAGCGTCCTGAGTGTCCCGCTCGTTGGTGCGACTGCGGGAAAAGCACGCACACAACGGCTTGCGCCCGCAGGCTCAATCCGCATCGTCCACATCTGCTATGTTATTCGTGCGCGGTCAACATTTCCCGTCCTCGTATCCGAGATTCACTGCCAGCTTCGGCTCCTCCATTCCAATACACACCGCTCCCACATCTCCTTCATTCTGTACCTCGAGCTTCTTCCGCCACACCTCGACCTCGAGTTCCTTCCCTGTCGTCGTCAGATACTCCTGCTTCCCCTGCCGGACTCTTCCTTCCCCATTGCGGCCACTGCAACTGCTCCTTCTCCGACCTCCGAATCCTCTTCCTTCCCCGTCGCGCCAAGTCACCAACTGCTCCTGCTGTAGTCGCCTAAATCCGCCGCGCCTCCATCTTCTTCCTCAACTCTGTTCGCCTGTCACCTCATCTCTTCCTTTCCATCTTTCATCCGCCCATCATCATCTTCTGTTCTCCATAGAGGAAGTGCAGATTTATTGCTGGGAAGACAATTTTTTTCCCTGTCAGGTGAGTCCTCAACTCAGATCCAAAAGTTTTTTTTGGCCATGGAATCCAGGTTGTTGCCGCGGATTTGCTGGGTGGTGGGTGCCATGGCTCCTAACTTCCTAAGCAAGATTGTTGATCCCGTGCTGCAGGTCATCACTCATTAGGAGCCACTCAACCACCGTTCATCCATTTCAATCGTTTCAGTTACAATGTCTAGTTTATATGACGTACATATCATATGCATATTTTTGCAGCATTTTTCGAGATTTTTATTCAGTTTTCTTCTGTTCCTAGGCACCTGAGCACTGATGAGCTATTGAGCATTTTGATGAGATATATTTGTTACACATATATGTAAGCAATTCATATGGGAGAATGTACTGAATGCCAATCTGCTACTATGGATGGTGTCAGTATTTTCTCTTTTTGCAATGCATATTGCTTACTTCCTCAAAGGAATCGAGGTATGTTTAGTGTAGTATCACTTGGTTGCAAGCTTGCAATGCCGTTCTCTCCTACGTCAAATAAATTGAGGCATGGATAGGGTAGCATTTACTTGTTTGCAATGGAGTTTCAGATATTAAGAACCTGAACATAAGCATGCAATTCTAGTTGGTGTGTTCGAGTCGGTCCTTAGCAATCTAATGTGTACACTATTGCTGACTAAATGGTTGTTTATCCATGAATTTGAATTTCTTTGTTCAGGATGTAGCTTGCTGGGTTGTTTCCCTACGTCGGAGCAATATTTGTCCTGGTTCTTATGAATAATGGTTTACGAAGCGATTTAAGG
>JAZFNS010019999.1:39139936-39157216 GCA_037127165.1 Alloteropsis angusta | reverse complement strand
CGTTATGGTAGGTTAGGATATGTATTCCCGGACTACCATATGTGTTGGGGAGTTGCCTTACCCCCTAAGCCCTGTACCCCAGAGGCTCATTGTAATACAACGACCACATTATACGCATCCTATCTCTCTAACAAGTGGTATCAAAGCCGATGGTTGGAAACCTGGAACATCTCCTGGGGGTCACATGGTGACGGGGGAGCCCGTGAACGTCTCCGGAGTGTCACACGGGTTGTGTGTGGCTGGAGAGTTGGACTCGGGGTCTGGGATAACGTCTTCTGGAAGATCACACGGGGTTGTGTGATGGAAGAGTTGGGCCCAATGTGTGACGGNAGATTGTTAGGTTTAGTCCCACATCGGAAGTCGATGGTGGGGGAGCACAACATATAAGGAGGGGCGGTCCTCACCTATTAGACTAGTCTTTTGGGTTGAGTTAGGCCCGAGGCCTTGGTTGTTGTGGGCTCCGTTGAAGTTGAGCATGATGGTGCATCGGCTCGTGTGGACAGCAGGCCGGGCCGTTTTACGCTGCGCACTCTAACAAGTGGCATCAGACGCCTAGGTTTAGAATCCCGACCTAGACGCTGTCGTTTTCGCTGCAACCCGCCCCGCCCCCGGGGAGATCGATCTCCACCGGGGGCAGCGCCCTCGTAGGATGTGCCGCGGATCCGTCTGATCTGCGTCTGATCTGCGCTGCCATCGTCTTCAACAGCAGCAGAAGGACGCACCTCTTCCCATTNGCGCGCCCTCCCCCGCCGGCCCTCTTCTTCGCGCCGTCCAGCCCCGCCCGCCTTCCTCCCCCAGCACCGTCTCCGCTGCTGCCAGGAGCGCGCAGACGCGGCTGCGGGGGTGGCTCATGGGGTGGCCGGACCACCGTGCCGGAGCAGAGGTGTTGCTCGGGCGCCCCCGACGAGTTCCCCCCTCCGATCCGCCTCTCTGTGTTTCGGTCGTTGACCGACTAGGGAAGAGGTTATGGGAAGAGAGGGAAATCGCTAAGTGCACCTGAGATTGTATCTGAGGTCTGTCCAAGCTACTGCTGAGTTTTGTTTTCTAGTTTTTCTCGATTCACTGTCGGGTTTGCGTCGCCCTGCCGTTCGTCGTCGCTTCGTCATCGACACTCCCAAGAACGAGGTTGTTGCTGCACCCTCCAGGCTGCTGCAACGACGCTCGTGGNCGCCTCTTCAGGCGGTGGCGCCACTCGCCGCCGGTCCTCGTCAAGCAGGCGCTCGATCCGCCTCCACGCCTCCAGCCGTTCTTGCGCGGACACCGCCGCTGATGCACTGAAGGAAGACGTCGTCGCGACCCCTGATCTGAGCGCGACATTTGCTGCAACATGCGCCGTCACCACCCAGGTGACCTATGTCGCAGACCGCACTGTCTACCATCGCCATCCACCGCCACTGTCCTGCTCTCCTCGGCAAGAAGCTGCTGAGTTTGCGTACTCAAGCACCTCAACGACGTCTCGATCTGCGCTCTCCTCCACGGCTTCGACCACGACCACCTCAACCTCGGCTACTTTGGCACTAAGGGGCTATCATCTAAATGAGCTCTAGTTGCAAGCTTTCGCACCGGCGTGCCGACTGCGGGGGGATATGTCTCCATTGTTCTCCAGTCAGACCGTTCGTGTTGCTCACGCTGCGACTGTANGGGATGTTAGAGTATAGATGGTAGGTTAGGATATGTAATCCCGGACTGCCATATGTACGTTATGGAAGGTTAGGATATGTATTCCCGGACTACCATATGTGTTGGAGAGTTGCCTTACCCCCCAAGTCCTATACCCCTATATATTCACCCCAGAGGCTCATTGCAATACAACCGACCACAATATACGCATCCTACCTCTCTTACAATACGGCATGCTCACTTCATCATTGTACTATTGCTTTTCTTTGTGATGTTGCCTCATTTGTTCGATACCTTTTGATAATGCCAATATTAGTAGACTTAATCCATATGAAACTTAGAGAGAGTCTATGTACTCGGGTAGGGTTTTTCCAGGCTCGTGTACTGTTTTTCTACCTTAATGAAATGACACACAGCTCTCCTGCCTAATTCGAGGAAAAAAACTCAGAGAGAGCACCAAAGTACTTTTGCATCGACTGATTCATATGCCTTGCTCTTTAATCTTTTTACACATCATCATTTATTCACTATAGGGTCCTCTCCCTTTCATGGAAGCTAAATACAGAAAAGGCCACAAGGCTGAGTTCTTTAGGCGATGCTGCAAGAGGGTGAAATGCTTTGTAGGTAAGCTTAACATACTACTACTTGTTACAAGACAACCATCCTTACCGAGGTTTACTTCGATAGTTTGGTATGCACTAACTTGTTTTAGCAGAAAAAACCAAGAACACTACATTTGGATATTTACTAACTTGTGAGCTTAAATTTAGTTTCCTGTTAACCTTGTTTTTTGTTTTATCATATTTTAATTTTTACATCAAGCTTACACAATGGAACTCGAAATGCTATGTTGTTGGCGCATGCTCACCTTAGTAGAACAAAGTCCAAATATTGGCAGTTCTTTAGGCTGTACGGGGAGGATTACTTCAAGATCATCTATGACCTTACAACCTAGCAATGATAATTAACATGCTGGTTATGCCACATTGAACTACATGCATCATGCCACAAAGATGAAACTAATTATTATTAGTTCTCTAATACAATGAAGCGCAGTTCTCCTGCGTTTTTTATTTTTTAGTTATTATTATTAGTATTTTTATGATCCTTGGATCATTAGGGGTAAACACCAGCAGCATGATAAGCGACCGCGTCGGCTGCTATGGGAGGGATTGGACTACTAGGGAGACTTGGATTAATTCTTGTTTTCTTGATTGATTTCCTAACATGAGATGTAACAGCCTCATCTTGAATCCTATCCTATGCACGGCACCACCCTAGTCTGTTTTGCATTGTGCCAAGCTTATACTCATGCTCACTGCCCAATATGGAAGTGGAATTGGCAGATCATGGTAGTAAGTCATGATGGTCAATAAGTTGAAACGAAATGAAAGCGAATATGACTCGGGAAATAAAAATGGATTGATTATGGAGAGGCTAAAGCTCGTATAAATTGGCGAGGAGGTCCGGTGATTTAGGAAAAAACCAATCATGGGAGATCCTTGCCTAACATAACCTATCCTGCCTAATCCCATTAGGGAAGGCACACGCACACCCTTAGCCTTTTTTTTTCTTGAACATGCACGGGAGCTGCATATCATTTCATTATCGAAGGAAGCATAAGGTACAGCCCCAAGTCCAACTCCTGGAATTAACTTAGAACACACGTGCCATAAAACGAGGAAAACAACAACCATAAAAGGAAAGAGTATCAGCATTATCCTGCAAAAGAGCCTGGAGGTACCTAGCACCAGCTTTGCATCGGAGCCACAAAATATTATCTAAACCCATTGAAAGCATATAATAACAACCTAAAACCCATTTTAATCTAAAACCTTACTTTGTTTCCTGAAAACCATTATTAACACATCTGGTCCAAACAACCACTATTTTATTTTTTAATTGCTTGAATAATTGTTTGTTGTATATATTTTTGCAGAAACAGATGCAGGGTTCTGTCCAACACTTTCTAAGGTAAATTGTCATATTTTAGTCCTTATCTGTTTCTTGTTATTTTTCTTTTTTCATTTCGTATGCTACCTGGATGTATGTTATATGGTTTTTTGAAAGCAATTGATATTGCAAGGAATAATAGATTGATTGATCAAGAGACAATATATTTACATATGTAAGGGAGGAGGATCAAGGCTAAAGGAAACCTATAAGGATCAGGACTCCTCCCCATATCTCCTAATCAAACTATACCAAACATAAAGGCCAGCTGGCTGCAAGCCAGGCAAGTCGCCACACAAATAAGGGCAGCCGACTGGAGGTATGTCATTAGGCTTGTACAGGTACAATACTTTCTAACACCCCCCGCAGTTGAAGCGTCCGTAGAGCGAACGTTGAGACTGGACCGAAGTTCCGTGAACACTGAAGATGACAGTCCTTTGATGAAAATGTCGGCAAACTGAGATGTCGTAGGGACATGAAGAACGCGGACATCACCAAGTGCAACACGCTCATCAAAATGAAGATCAATCTCCACATGTTTGGTACGCTGATGCTGAACAGGGTTAGAAGACATGTAGACTGTCTGATGTTGTCGCAATAAATCAGAGTTGCCTTGCGCAANAAAAAAAAAAAAAAAAAAAAAAAAAAAAAAAAAAAAAAAAAAAAAAAAAAAAAAAAAAAAAAAACGGACACAGTTCAGAGGGAACTGAAACCACATTAGTTAGATCATCCAAAAAGTCGAAAGCCGCACGTGGGTGGGGAAGAATCCTCAGAAAAGGGAAAAGAGAATTCGTCGAAAACCACATGGCTCGAGATGATGGTCCGATTGGTGTGATGAGATACCCCTTGTGTGGGGAATACCCAAGGAACACGCACAAGAAAGAGCGAGGGGAGAGTTTGTCGAAGGCGGTGGCTACGAGGTTAGGATAACATTTGCAACCAAAAACATGAAGATGCTCATACGAGGGTGCCTTACCTAGTAAGGCGAAGTGCGGCGTCGTGAAGCCGAGTGTTTTGGTAGGCAATATGTTGAGAAGATATGTCGCTGTACCTAGAGCCATGGCCCAAAACCAAGGAGGGATGCGCTCAGCTTTACCATTCTGGACGGAGGTGTAGTGGCAAGACATGCGCAGAGTAATCCCATGCGACAGGAAGAAAGCCTGGGAAGTGGAGTTATCAAACTCATGACCATTGTCGTACTGGATCCCTTGAATGGTGACACCTAACTCCGTATGGACATAGGCAAAGAAGTTGGTGAGCTTGGAAAAAGTGTCAGATTTTAGTCGTAGAGGGAACATCCAAAATGAGAATAGTCATCCAAAATCACCAGAGACACTAGTAATAGGAGATGTCCAAAGATCAGAATGAATTAACTGAAAATTACGAGTTGGCACGTGAGGATGACGTATGAAAAGGTAGACGTGTATGACGACCTAACTGACAGGAATGACATAGAGTATCACTAGCATTTTTATTACACTAGTATAATGCCCGTGCTAACGCTACGGTGGTATCCTCTAATTCAAATCTAATAACTAACAAAATATATAAATAAATATTATTATTTTAATTTAGTTAACTAATAAATCATAAAATCTGAAATTTTGATATCTAATGTGCTAGTGATCTATCATGAGATTTCATGTAGTCCACAAATCAAAGTACATATATTTTATTCATGTGCATACATACATCACAATTCTATGTTACAAGTTAATTTCTTTGCCACAAGCTAAATGTTGTTTTTCTAGCACCTACTAACCTTCTAAAATTTCTCATCCATTGCAACTATAAATCGACAAAGCAAATGTCCAAAAGACAATAAACTATGCTGACTTTTTTTGCAGCCACCTTTCGTATGCACCTAATATTGCATGACCTAATCCAAATTCAGAAGATCAAGAAAATCGATTGGACAGTACTAGTGAGGAAGCTAGGATGACAGGATGACAAGACTCAGAGTAAAGCTGCTAATGATCAGAGATATGGACCAAAACTGCACCAAACCAACTATTGCTTTCTTCACGAAGCAAACCCGACCACACCAAACTATACGCTTCAAAAACCAAATATATCCAATCTGCAAGCATTTTCAAACCAAAACTAATCTGAAACTAATTATTCCCTGTAGTTAACCCATCCAATCACGTATCAACATAGATATATGACGAGCTATTCGAGGCTCTGAGCAGAGCTCCTCCGCTCGCATCTGCCATCGGCCGTATCGGCGAAGCACGCGCGTCATCATTTTGGTGTCCTCTCCTACTCGATCACCTAGTTCCGACTTGATTCGGCAAGCTGCACCAACATGCGTGTGATAGCCGCGTCCCTATCGCCTCCGACGAGACTGCTCGGATGAGGGACTCGCTTGGCACGGCACCGCCACCGCACCAGTCCTCATGTAGGAGGCTGAACCGCTGAACCGTTGAGATTCAAGAGACCGAGAACCATATCGCGCGCCGGTGCTAATTTTTTTCGTCCTTGCGAAGGGGTACGACCATTGTGTAAACAATGGCATGGTGGGTAATTAATTAAAAGAAGGAAGAGAAAGAGGTATGGGATGATCCAAATAACAGTGACCCTTGGATTTGAGTGAGTAAGAGAGAAGATTTGAGAATAAATCCAGTTGATACGATTTAACGGTGTTGTTTTTCTAGGTGCAATTGTTGGGCTGTACTGAGATTAGACCATCACTGGTGGGGATAAAAATTGGGGTGAACATATTAAAGAATCAACTGGTTATTTTAGGGGTGGAATGAAATCGCCGAGACTGTGCTAGCTTGGTGAAAGCCTCATGACCGAGGTGCTCGAGCCGCTGATACCAGAGTGGTAGATGTGAGCACGATGGCAGGGAGCCACAATGGGTAGAGTGGACCGGAGCTGTCACACATGACGATCACCCTCCGAGTGGGAAGATCTTTCACAGAACAGCCAACGTGGTCAACTTCCATAGAGCAATTGTTGTCAGTGGTAAATTGGTGAACAGAAATCAGATCCTTAATAAGAGATGGAGAAACCAGAACATTATTAAGGCGGAAATTATGAGATAACTGAGCAGTGCCGGAGGATGTAACAGGGATAAGACTCCCATTACCAACAACAATGCTAGAAGGAAGATGATACGAGGGAGCTGTGTGAGAGATTATACCGGCATCAGAGGTCATGTGGCTGGAGGCACTAGTATCGGAATACCACTCTTGCTGCTGTTGCTGCTGGAGCGTCATGGTCTGCAAGTTAGCAGCGAGAGCCTACAGATCCCAGCCGTAAGGAGGCGCCGGAGAGTCGACGTAGCCGGGAGCCGGTCAGTAGGCAGCTGGTGGAGCACCCCACTGGCCTGCCTACTGGCCGGGTGGCCCAGCAACAAACGCCTGGTGCTGCTGGGCAGGTCCTGCAGGCGGGCGGGGGGTGGAGGGTGAACGCTGCCCAGGCCACATGTAACCGCTGTAGCCTGCAGGGGAGGGCTGGCCAGCGCGGCTGAGATGCGCCAGAGCCGTCCTGACCGCCCCCACATTGCTGCTGCGAGGGGCGAGGAGGCTGCTACAGGGGTCGCGAAGGTGCCAGAGAGGAGGTGGCGGCTTGGGGCCTCCAGAGCCGCAAGGGCTGGAGAGGGCAGTGAGGGCTCGGCGGGAGCAGCCTTCGCCATGGTGAGCTCCTCGAGTGTCAAATCATCGTGGACTTACGGGAAGCTGGGAAGGGGATGGGTGCGGCGAAGGTGAAGACCGAGGGCGAGAAAGCGTCCGTTGAGACCCCAAATGATGTTGAGGATTAGGGTCCGGTCGAAGACGGGCTTGCCGAGATCACGAAGACCTTCAGCAAGCTTCTTGTAGCGGCGACAGTATTCGGTGACGTGGAGATCGCCTTGTGAGAAAGAGCGGAACTCTTGGTCGGTGTAGAGGGCACGAGTGGTGCCGTTCCCGAGGAATTGCGACTATAGAAAGCCACAAAACTCGGGCGGTGGCGTCGCGCAGAGACACGGTGTCGGCAAGGTCATCAAAGATGGTGGAGATCGCCCGAGGAAGTGAGACTATGGAAAGCCACAAAACATGGGTGGTGGCGTCGCGCTGAGACATGGTGTCGGCGAGGTCGTCAGAGATGGTGGAGATTGCTCTGTGAGAAAGAGCGGAACTCCTAGTCGGCGTAGAGGGCACGAGTGGTGCGGTTCATGAGGAACTGTGACTCTATGGAAAGCCACAAAACACAGGCGGTGGCGTCGCGCTGAGACACGGTGTCGGCGAGGTTGACAGAGATGGTGCCGAGGATCAAGTTACGGACGACGATGTTCATACGTACCCAGTCTGACAAGGCGGGGCGACGGCGTCGGAGAGGACGTGACGCTCCAGCGAGAACTTGGTCATGGTGAGCAAGAAGGACTCGCACCACCGAGCGTAGAAGGTGGAGGTTGTGTCGAGGAGGAGCGGCACAAGAGCCAGGATGTTCTGCACGGCGACGGCTTGGGTGTCCAGGTTGAGCAGTGCCGCTGCTTCATGTTGGAGAAGAGCAGCGGGGAGCTCAGCGGGCGTGGCGCCACCGTCGGCGTCACGAGTGGACGTGGAGTCGCAGAGCGTCGCGCACCCGCTGATGAGCAGTGTCGCGTTGATAGGATTACGGATCCTACCTGGGATTTCCCTTAGCGTGTATAGGTGATTGGGAAGCGGAGGGCAAAGGCGAAGACGGCGCCGGGGCGCCGTTAGTGCTGACGGTAGCGCACGCGAAGAGAGGAGAGGCGACTAGGTTTTGGGTTCAGGTGAATCTCACGGCTCCTTGAGGGAAGCCGGAAACAATTGATTGTTTCTGTTTGATTTCAATCATCCCACGTTACAACTCTACATAGGCTGCTGATTTACATGAAAGAATGTGGTAAAACAATATGGCTTTAATCCCCTAACAGAGAGTCCCTCCTCTTAGTCACTAATGGGCTGGCCTCCTCTTAGCCACTAATGGGCCGACGCCTGGTGAATGGGATGCCGGTCATAACATCTCTCCCGCCTGCGCAAACAACTCGTCCTCGAGCTGGAAGTCGTGGTAGTGACTGCTGAAGTCGTCGAGCTTCTCCCACGTGGCATCCTCCTTAGACAGCCCACACCACGTGATGCGGACATGCCACATACCACGGTGTTGCTAGGCCTACAACGCAGACTCCGGCTCTGGCAGAATGCGCCCGTCAAGGAGGGGCGGCATCATTGCAGCGCGGCTGGAAGAGGCCCACATGGAAGACGTCGTGGATGCGAGTACCGGCGGGTAGCTGTAGACAATAGGCGACACTGTCGACGCGATCCATCACCTGGAACGGCTCGACGTAGCGGAGACCAAGCTTGCGCCTGGCCTTTGGGTCCAGAGACTGCGCCGTCCTGTAAAGGAGGCGCAGCCAGACCCAGTCGCCCATGGAGAACTCCAAGTCGCGGTGGTCGTACGGACGTGACGGCGGGAGCTCCTGTGGCTCGGCGAAGACCGCGTCGTGCTGCTGGAGAAGGCAGTCGAGCATCGGCCGACTAGGGTTGGCGGAGACGAGAGCCACGCTCGACTGTGCGGGGCCAGAAGCGGCGCGCCAGACCTGGCGCCCACCTTGCTGGAAGGCCGGGGTCCGGGCGTCGAAGTCCCAGGTGATGGGCCCCAACGTGCGCACGAAGTCGACGCCGAGGATGAAGTCGAAGCAGCCGGGGTTGATGCCGACGCAGGTGATGGTGTAGGGTTCACCCACGATTGTCACCGGAACGTCCTGGGCGACCCCCACACACCGCAGCTTGTCGCCATTTGCGACGGTGACTCGCAGCTGGTCTCCACCGGTCGTCGACAAACCGAGGCGGTGCATAGCGGCTCCCTGGAGGAAATTATGTGTCGAGCTGGTGTCGAGGAGGGCCAGGAGACTTCGCCCTTCACCGTCACATACACCATTAAGCTGTTCTCCACCTGAATACCTGCCAAGACATGCAGACACCTCAAGGCGTTAGCCATCGCGTCGACGGGAGCGGCCGCCTACGCCAAGGTCTCCTCTGCCGCTGGTGCGCCGTCATCGTCGGTGTAGTCGCTGGACTCCAGGTAGAATAGCCGCTTGCACTGGTGGCCGTGGACGAAGGGCTCATCACAGTTGTAGCACAGCCCCTGCCGGCGTCGCTCCAACTGCTCCGCCGAGGTAAGACTATGGAACTGGCGAATCGGCGGCGGCGCTGCTGGTGCTGTAGCGGTGCCCTCAGCTGGCGGTGGAGGAAGGGGCAAAGGGCGTGTGGCCGGTGGATGAGGACACGACTGCTGCTGCTTCTGACGGCCCAAGCGTTGTGACTCCATGGGCCGCTGCGCCAGCATGGAGCGGGCGCGGAGCTCGAATAACCATGCCAAGTACACGGCCGTGGAAAGGTCGTGGGGGTCGCGAAGCTCGACGTCGACCCGAATATGATCCGGGAGGCCCCCCACGTACAACTCCGCCTTCTGGGAGCGGCTGAGGTCCCGCGCGTGGCAGAGAACCGCGTTGAAGCGGTCGGTGTAGTCCTGGACGGCGGAGGTGAACTGGGTGCGACCCAACTCCGCCAGGCCCGAGCCACGCACCGGCGGCCCGAACTGAAGATGGCATAGCTCCTTGAAACGTTCCCACGACGGACGCCCCTCGTCCTGCTCGAGGGTGAAGTACCACGTCTGGGCGGCACCGTGGAGGTGGTACGCCGCCAACCACGTATAATCCGCGGCTGGAGTGCGCTGCCTGCGGAAAAACTGCTCACAGTGATTGAGCCAGTTCAGCGGGTCGACCAGGCCGTTGAAGGTGGGGAACTCCAGCTTGTAGAAGCGCGGAACGGCTTGGCCCGCGCCGGCCTCCTGCTGGGCGTCGGCCGGGGGTGTAGCGGCGAAGCTGGGCGAGGGAGCCATCGCCCACGAAAACAGGATCCCGTCGACGCCACCGAAGAGGACGTCAGGCACGCGAGGGCCGCTGTGGTTACGACCGCCCGTGGTTGCCAAGGGCAGCGGCGTCGCTGTGGAGCGTGGTGGTGGCTACGAGAAGACGGGGCCCGGCGTGGAACCTGAAAGCCACGGTGGAATTGGCGACGGCGACGGAGGAAAGGAAATCCGATGGATTGGGACTCCCGTGGACGAAGATGCGCGGCGTCGTGGGCGTGTCGGTGGAGGCCGACCGCGATTGTTGCGGCGGCGGCGGTGCCCCCATCAGGAAGTTGCGCAACACTAGGAACTCCTCGCGCAGCAGTTAAATCTGCTGCGAGTTGTAGCTTGTCTCGTCGTGCACGGTGGTGATGGCGTGGCCCTGATCACGGAGACCGTAGTCGAGGGTTTAGAGTGATTGCACCATCTGCTCCGGCCTCAGGGGCTGCAGAGCCCGCACGGACGCCATGGGCGCGGACAGCGCGGCGGAGGTGACCTGGACAAGCGCCGCCGACTTGGAAGGCGGTGGTGGAGGCGCAGAGATGACGGCGAGCGGCGCAGTGGAGGTGACGGGGAGTGTCGACGGCGGCACGGAGGTTGACGGAAGGGGGCCTGATAACTGATACCAGATTGATAGGATTACCGATCCTACCTGGGATTTCCCTTAGTGCGTAGGGGTGATTGGGAAGCGGAGGGCGAAGGCGAAGATGGCGCCGGGGCGCCGTTAGGGCCGACGGCGGCGCACGCGAAGAGAGGAGATGCGACTAGGTTTTGGGCACAGGTGAATCTCCCGGCTCCCTGAGGGAAGCCGGAAACAATGCTTGGTTCAGNACAACTCTATATATAGTCTGCTGATTTACATCTAAGGATGTGGTAAAACAATATGGCTTTAATCCGTTAACAGAGAGTCCCTCCTCTTAGCCACTAATGGGTCGGCCTCCTCTTAGCCACTAATGGGCCGGCGCCTGGTGAATGGGATGCCGGCCATAACACACGTTCTTGCCAGGCGAGGGCAGCGGCACGATCAGTGTCGGCCGTACGGACGTGGGCAGCGGTGCGGGCTTCCTGCTCCTTGCACTTGCGATCCGCCTGAGCAGGGCGAACCTCATCGGCGCTCTTGAGGGCAGATCGTCGGCGCTCTTGAGGGCAGCAGCAGCAGCATCAGGAGAGGAGTCGTCGGTGTCCTGGGACTTGCTGGGGTCGACAACTCCGGTGTCAGAGGCACCGGGCGGCGGCGAAGATGCGCCAGCCATGGAGCAGCGTAGGCAGCAGGCACGCTAGGGCGGAAGCGAGTCAGGTTGAAACCCTAACTATGGATACAAAGCATTGATATTGCGAGGAATAATAGATTGATTGATAAAGGCTAAGAGCATCTCCAGGAGACTAGGTATAATTTAGCTAAATTTGGAGATTGAGCCCCCTTTGTAAACCACCTAATTCTATGCGGTAATCCAAGAGACTAAGTAAATCTTGGTGGTTATATTCAAAATTGGGTCCACTAGGTCTTATCTTTTTTTCCAATCGTGAGCCACCAGCGTTATTTTTTCCCGCGTTGTATGCCGCCGCCGCCGCCTACGCTGATCGTTGACCATATCGTTTCATGTAGGTGACCACGCCGCCGTCGTCTTACGCCAATCGTGTACATGTACGCAATGCTGCCGCTGGCTCGTACGTGAGGTCCATACTGTATGCGAGGAGAAATCTCCTGAGCGCCAAGTCGGCGCCAAAACGAGCCGATGGCGAGCGCCGCTTGCTCGGCAAAGATGCCAAGCGGGGCGTGAAGGATAGCGAGGCGGATAGAAAACGAGGCCTGATTGCGAGTCTGTTGGAACGGCATTTTTCTCGACTTTTTTTTTTGGCTAGCGAGACCGATTTGAAGAAGCTCTTGGAGTTGCTCTAAAGGAAACCTATAAGGATCAGAACTCCTTCCCATATCTCCTAATTAAACTATACCAAAAATAGAGGCCAGCTGGCTGCAAGCCAGGCAAGTGCCACACAAATAAGGGCGGCTGGCTGCAAGTATGGCAATAGGCCTGTACAGTTACAATACTTTCTAACACTTTTCAAATTCTTGTAGAAATGTTAGGCAATTACTTCGCAGAAAGAGTTACTGTTATAACATCTATGAGATCAAAGCTAAAAATTATCCATAAGAATTTTCCTTGGGGACTTTAAATTGAAGGTGTTTAGACCAATAGTACGACTAAAATAATCTATTGCTGTATCTTTTGACTCTCAATCTTATATATGTTTTGATCAACAATCTAAATTAGAACATATCTGTATAATGTAAAAAAATTATGCAGTAAAAAATCTTCAATTATCCTCATTTCTGTAGCTACACCATCCAAAATATTGAAACATTTTTATTTTGTTGGATGACTAAGTTTGTTTTGACCAAAGTAAATAAAATGTGTTCATATAATGTAGGAGTGACATCACTTGTTTTACACAAGGTAACATACATGTTTTATGAAAGTAGTTTGAAATAAACAATATAACAAAAAGCATACATAAGTGCAGCTATGTATCAAGCAAAAAGTAAAAAAATTAGTCAGGCATCTGTCATCAAAGTGCTACAAACTTAGAATGAAATATTTCCAGTAAACTATCATTTCAGATGTAAAAGTTCTGCAGATCGTGTATAACATTGATTTTACCCAATGTACTCAACATTATTGTCTTACAACACTGATATTGTTAGATATGCCATATTCAGACACTTGTTCCTTAGATATGCACTCAACAATGTAGCATTACTAACTGGAGTTATGTTAATTTTGCAGACTGATTTAGCACAGCATCATCTTTTTACAGAGGCACTCCGTAATTGGGGTAGCAATTATTTTATTAATACCTCAGGTATTGTCTTCACCCATCTGATTTAGTTCTCTAGTTGATCATTCTAATATCTGTGAGTGGTCTAACTCTTCTGCTAAATAGCTGAGGTTAATGTTGAAGCACGTGATAAGGACGGAAAATTACTGAGTCATAATCAGCTGGAGAAACGATACTATGATTGGATCAAGGAAATGCATGACAAGTATGACGTGGAAATGGATGGTGGGGATGATGAACCCACACTTATTATCAATCCAAAGTGCAAGGAACGACTAGGAATATCCACTGATGGTGAGGGATTGCGAATGAATTACTGTTGTGCTTGTCGTATGCTTATTCAATTAACAAAGGATGGAATTCTAGGAACATCATTTTATTATCTTTTCATTACAATCCTGCAGTTGAAGTCATCAGAGTTCATAGATCAATTAGCAGAAAAGGGACAACATGGAGGAGAGGAGACCATCTGAAAATTCTTAATGGAGCAACTGGACGGATGAAAAGTAGTTTCTATTCGCTGAAAAGTTCTTTGTGTACCACTTTGGAGTACATTGTTGTTGAAGGTCTACAAGGTGATGTTTGTGGTGAGTTCACTAATTTGCTAACTTAAATCTTGTACGACATATCCTTATTCTGAAGAGGTTGGCGTATCTCTCATTTCTAATGTTGGGCTTCCGTATTCACAGGTGAAGCCCGCCTTATATGCAGGTATTTTTTTCAATCCAATTCTATCCAGTAAGAAAATTTGCTTTCCTCTTTCTTTTTTTTTTTGGAAATGTAAAGTTTTGTAAATTTCCAGGCCTATTGAGTACTCTGAAGAGCAGGGATGCCTTATCAATGAAGCTGAGGATTGCACAAGTCCAAACATCTGTATGCAGGAAGCAGTATCCTTTCCTGTCAGCATAATAGATAATAGAAAGGTAAATTCTTGTGTAAGTGCTTGGAAATTTCTGGGCATTTGGTGTACTTTTAATTTCTATACTTGCAGTGCAAAATAATGGATGATGATTCTTGGAATCAAATGCTGAAAAAGAGAAAGGAGAAGGCTCCTGCATGGATTGATATCTTCAGGAATTCTGGAGTCGACGCTCTTGGACTAGGAGGGGTCAGTAATTTTATAGAGTCACACTTTTATGTGAAATACGTGTAAATCCCTATGGAGTATTCATCTTATGTCTTTGAATGTGTGTGCGCTGTTTTGCTTTTGCATATATCTGCTACTTTGACAGGATTTACCATATGAAGGTGTTGTGATGGCTGGTTATCAACCTCCAGATGAAATTGTAGCTGTTTTGCGACCAGGAAATTATGCGCCTAGCTCCACTGGTCTTCTTGAGCAGAAGTATATTGTGAAGGATGACGAGCTGGAGATGGTAATGAAGGTTAGCCATTTGCCCAGAAGTAAAGACTGTCCTGCAGAACTTGTTGATGAAAAGGTGAAGAAGCCCTCATTGCATAATGACATACACGGGCTGTATGTATTTCCGTTGAGAGAAGCTTCATACATATTTACAAAATCTGGAGTTTACCAGTTCATTTTCTCTGTGGTAAGTACAGTAACGTTTTTTCATGTGGAAATAGTTGCCATAATTTTTCTTTTAACCTTATGCTGTATGTGGAAATTCTTTGCAGAGTTGCAGAGATTCAAGTGTCATTAAGTACGAGACAACTATAACAGTCTGTCCAGACTCGAACTCTAGGCGTTGTATTTTCAGTGTCACTGGCTCTTCTGCTGATAATGCTCCTGTGGATATAAGGTTCATGCTGGGACGCATACGTATTTGGATTCGTAGTAATATATGTTTATCTTGAAGTAGGGACTGAGTTCACTATGCTGTTTTTGATTGGTTTTATAATGTTCAGTTGACTGTGCATTCAAATATATTCTCCTGTGAGGTGACTGTTACTAGCATTTTCTTTGCCTCTTCATTCTTATAAAGAAAAAGCTTTCAGGTGCACTTGACATTCTGAATTGCTACATGTTTCTATAGTGTCCGAACAGTCCACTCATTCTTCATGTAAAGAGCCAGTATTACAGTTATGTCCTAATGTGCGCTCATACTAGACTCTACTACCCAAGATGCCCCTCAAAAATGCCCAAAAATGTCAATGATTGCCAGTCGTGGAGTTCTGCACTGAACTCTTGTTGTCACTTCATTTGTTATATTTGTTTTGGCTACAGATACTCTTTGCCTTGTCAGTTTCATAAGAATTCATATTGCAGGCTTGGATGTCCAGCCAGATGCCTTGCTATTAAAAGCATTGATCTATATGGAAATAAAATTCCTTTCCTTGATACATCTGGCGTTATTATAACTATCCTTGATGGTGATGATTTCCTTGTGCAAGTTGATGATGTTGAAGTGGAACTCTCATCAGATTCTTTAACGTTGAACGTCATGGTATGCCATATGAACATCCTATTCATAATACTGACCATAACCTGGTAATTTTAATGTTTCAATGCTAACCATATTTGATGTTGTGCTATGCATGAAGGATTTTGTGGTTAAAACCAGCAAGTTGGACATACTACGGCCAAAGTATGAGGCAAAGTTGAAGATATCTTCATCTGATAATGAGTTCTCTGGTATATGTCCATGTAAAGGTTAGATAGCAAGCTTGTTTACCTACCTTATCTGTTACATTAATCTATTGCAATTTATAGTTTTGTTTATTTCATGAGAATTGTTTTTAAAAAATCATTCCTTGGGTACCGAGTCTTATTCTGACTATAAGAGTTGGCATATTTTCCTGCAGTTAAACCAGGCCTTCCATCAATCATTAATATGGACATGTCCCTGTTCTCAGAAGAGAATTTAACTCCTGGAAGAGTGATTGATAATGTCCTTCTGGAGGTACTTAAATTATGATGCTAACCTAAACACGCATGGTTATTTGGTCGGCCAGTAATGGCAAGGAAAGCTATTAGATGCCCTTATGAACCATCACAACTTATTGAGTTTTGATAGCATCTTATTTAATAGGAATGTAGGTCTTGACATTGTTGGGAGGAGTTGGTTTTGTTCTAAATCATACATTGATCTAACAAAAGATTAGGTTCTTTTTCACTTGAGACATAAAGAGAGGCTAATTCTTGTGAGCTAGGACAAGAAAATTATTTCGGAGGAACATTACATTTAATTCTTACTCTTCAATGGTACTCACTTTCTTGATAAAAAGCTTGCAACTGACTAATGCAATAAAAATGCTTACTTTCTAGCTAAAAATCTAGAACCATGAAAAATGATAATTCTAAAATGCAATAGTATGTCTTACTCTGAATTTGGGGACTGTATGGAGTGTAATACTTCATAATGGTTCAGTAAGTCCTCAAATGGTGTTTGTTTGTGACCCTGAATACTTCATGTGACAGGTGCTCGATCAATTTAGCAATCATGTTGAAGAAGGAACCAAACTTAATGTCTATGTTGATGGACTCTGTTTTCTAGAAAAAAAAGGCTCTGTCCAGAAGGTAATCTTTCACATAATGTATGATTATTCAAATGTATCCAGTGCAACTCAACAGGCCTGAACAGATGTTAGTCGTATTTGTGTGTGGTTTCAATATATGTATCAATCCTATTTATGTATGATGATGAATTTGACTGGTTAGCATTACACTAAGACTTTAAATGCGTTGAGCACAAAAAATAGAATATTTTAATGCATATGACATTAATTTTTTTTGACTACCCACATTACATATAGTATCATGACCAGAAGTCCCGATCCAGCCAAGGCAAGAGTAGTCTGCCCAATTTCTTTCCAAGCCCAAGCCTGCCCTCAGCCAACTGTTCTACCGGGCAGAGATAAATTGCAGCCATAATGTCATTGTTTGAGTTGGAAGGATAGATTGCATGGATTGTATTGCATTGAGCCTCTTGGGTGGTATATATGGAGTACAGAGACTTGGGGTGGGGGGTGGGGGGTATGGCACCTCCCCGATACATAGCAGTCCGGGATTACATATCCTAACCTACCAAATATACCTAACATCCC